>CAJHNH020006667.1:816511-849011 GCA_905116865.2 Candidula unifasciata | reverse complement strand
CAGCAATGCACACGGGTATCTCACTACCCAGAGACCAGGGGGAATTACTAAAGTCCAAGTCTACGTGAAAAAAAACCCCCAGCCCTTAATAGGAATTGAATCCTGAACCTCTAGCACTCGAGGCAGACATCATGCCCCGAGACCACGCAGCTCCCTGAGGGGGGAGGAGGAAGGATCACGGCTTACATGTTCACCCAGTCTCAATGGTACTAGGAAATGTCCTTATTAGTAAAGGTGGTCGGCGTGATGTTGAGTCCATCGCTCCAACAAACATCAGTCTGCAAAAAAAGTTGTTGCCAACCGAGAGCATCATAAAAACTACAAACTCCATAGTTAAGGCGACGATGCTCGGGAATCTCCGGAGACAACAATAGCACTAAACAAAACATAAATGTATAATAACATAGTAAGAAACCGTGTTCTAAAACAACGACATATTTTTCAAGAATCAGTAATTAAACCTATACGAGTTTTCCTGAACAGACCCCAAAAAAAAAAAAGTTATTGTGTTGTCAGTCTACAAATATCAGGAACACGCAAGAGAATCTGTTACTTTGCTAACAACCTCCTTTCAACTCTAATTTACAGACGAATGTATCACATGTTTAACTAGTAAAAACTCATTCTGTAGTCAATACATCTCCAACACAGCGTTGAGCTTTGTTCGTTTACGAGAAAACCGTGGCATAAACAAACGAATACACGACCTGAGTCACTTGTGTCTCTTGGTAGTACTCAGCTCCTGTCTCGTGCGTAGACTGACACGCGAACTTGCCACTAGGGCAAACATCTACAATTTCCACTTCTCACTGCAGGTAATTGAAAGCAACCGCAGATGGGTAATTTTACAAAGGGTATTAATCCCCGATGTATTCCCGCTATGAGCGTCTTGTTTGAGGGAAGAAACATGACGCTGTGACATTGGTCATTCCAGGGAATGTTGCATGGTAGGAAGATGTGAAGTGACAATTATTACAAGCAAACGACACCATCACGCTATTTGTGCATTAGACATATGGTGCTGAAACCTTGTTTTTTGGTGATTGAGGTTAGTCGCGTATCCTTTACAGGGCGTTACAGAACCAACCCCAACAGCTCCTGGCTGTTGTGTGGTGTTTCTAGGCAAATTTACGTCCATTAGTTTGTCATTGCTTACTGGACGGTCAGCTTTCTTGATACCACTGTCGAAACCAAAGCAAGGCGCATGGTCCGCAGCTGGGATCGAACACGGCATCCTGGCATTACGAAGCGTTCGCATCGACAGCCACAGAGCCGACTTTTGGTGATTAGCAGAAATGGTAAAATTAGAGTCACAATTAAATCAAACAAGCAAAATTGTCAAATTGACCGTTACATGAAGCAACCCTTCCCCCCCCCCCCCAAGGGGGAGGGGGAATGGGTCCCCCTTCTTCCTCCCTCTCTCTCTCTCTCTCTCACTCTTTTTAGGTTGGGTCAACACGGAAATCTACGTCAACTATTACAGAAATAAAATATCTCCAAGCGGATTCGAACTAGGGCTGTAGCGAATATTCGTATCGTATTCGCTTCGAGGCAGAATAGTGGACTTAATAACTATTCAGTATTCGGCCAAATACTTGCGGTCGGGCCGAATACGAATAGGGGTTACCTTACACCCGTTTTACATACGCTGCGATGGACTAATATAACTCTCATTAACACAATAGTTGCTGTTGCCTAAGTCTGTCGTAGCGGGGGAAACTGCAACCCGGTTGCGTGGTACAGCAGCTGGTAAAGTCTTTGCCTGCTGACTCGACCGAGACATTACAGCAGATGTTCTCAAACTGGGTGCGTATGCCATGGGTGCAGATGCGAAAATCAAGAAAAGTCGGCTATAAATTGTGACATTATTAAAGAAGGCATGAAGTTAAAATTTAAATTGTCTTTCCTCGCCACTGTCGAAAAGAGTTTTTTCCCCCCTTGTTTCACACTCAAAGTGAATCATACTGCATACAATGCCAACCGCAACGTGCTAAAAATTGTCTTTGTATTTATCTTGATGTGCGACTGTACCTCCATCTGTAATCGTGAAGGCGCAGCCGATAAGTAAGGTTGTGATTAAATTTTGGCTGAAATTTTAAAGTGGAAAATGTGGTCTGTACAATAGTCACTGTTAGCCTTGTCAAGTAAGCAGTTATATTTAAAGGCAATTCGTTGTGAGTCCTGGACAGTCGGTAGGCATGCCAAACAATTTCTGGAGGCCTCAGAGATGTGGTTTTACAGAACAATGCTTAAAATACACTGGACAGCAACAACAACAACAACAACAAAAAAAAAAGCAACTAAGAGGTTTTGAAAGTTGCGGGAGCCCGAAGACAACTTATCCCAGACATCAGAAGGAGACAGTCATCATTTTTCGGCCATGTTATGAGAAGAGGGGAAATGGAACATGTGGTGGCCAGTGGAAAGATATGTGGTAGGAGGGATAGAGGAAGACAACGAGAGAAGATTCTTGACAGTCTTGTTGCATGGCAGGAGATCGCAGATTGTGGTGAGGCATATTCGCCCACGCCAGTCGGCAAGGCACCTGATGATGATGATAAACTATTCGTATTGGTATTCGGCCGAATAGTTGGTCCCGCTATTCGTATTCGGCCGAATGGTGAAAATCACTGTTCGGTACAGCCCTAATTTGAACCCAAGATCTTCTGACGGCAAGCAAGCCTCAGGCCACCACTGATTCAACTGAGAGTACCCAGGAGCCAAAACTGTAGTTATGGATCGTCATGGGCCAGCGGTTCACACCCCCATCATAGAAACATCACTAAAACAATGCACCTGGCAATGATCTGCGGACTATTTGCTAGGCCTCCGAAGGGCAGATTTATCCCTGGGGCCGCCCATTTGAATAGCCCTGTGCTAGGTTGGCGCCACTTTCAAGATTTAGAAGAAACACTTGCTTCAGATATTAATAGTACTTTTACCTCACCAGGACATCACACAAGTGAGAAACATCTGATGACACAAAGTGCCACCATGTGGATGAGAATCACCCAGAAACCGGGTTCAGCTATTAGGCCATATTTATTGCCGGGCTATATTGCGGCCCCTGGCAAGGGTCAGGGTAGGGCTTCAAAATAACGAACAATTGCATCTCACAAGGGGATGACTAATTAATGTTGCTCCAGATATTTCTTCAGCTTCCCAGATGTTGCAAAGTGATTTATAAGTACACACCGACCGTGAAATCGACTGTAATAAAGTGATACAACGACATAGTAATCCTGTTGCTTCTTCTAGCAAATCAATCATATCTTCACGCGTGGCCAAATCATCAGACAAAACATTTGTATGGATAGATAGTTGAGGACCGCGTATTTTAGGAGTCCAACTAGCATGACCATGCGTCCTGTATTCACGGGGACAGTTCAGTTTTTGTTAGGTATGCTCCGGTCGTCAAATCAGTATTCTGTATCGCAAATTGTCCCGTTTTAAAAACTTGTAGACGCCCGGCTCTCTAGCCTAGTTGGCTAAACCAGACTGCGCTGTGACCGGGTGACGAACTCCTTGTGGTCCGGGTTCACTCCCGGGGGTAGGCAGAAAAGCCACATTTCTCCCATATTTACGGTATCTATCATGGAATCAAGGCCGAAGGGTTGCGATATCCATAGTACCGAGCCAAAGGGTTAACAACTCATGGTTTCTGGATATTTGTTTTCCAGGGCAGTTAAAGAGCGTACTGTTTCGTTTCACTCTCTGCGACAATGGTTTGCATTTTAATTATATTGTCCAACGAGTAGTTAACCTTTTCAATTTTACCCAGTAACTACGACAAAATGGGGTGGGGGGGGGGTGGGGAGGGAGGCTGGGGGGGGGGGGCTTCGTGTCTGAGATATCTCGTTTTCAGCTCAAAGTTTTAGTCAGATGTCCCGTTTTCAGCTCAAAGTTTTAGTGAGATGTCCCGTTTTCAGCTTAATATATAATCCTCACCCTTAGTCCATGTAAATGCTAACAATAGTAACCTACATCTGTAACCTACAATGCATGTCGTGAAAGGTTGTAAGGCGTTTTTTCGAAAGAATGTTTCTTAATACCATAGTAAAAAAAACTGACCGGAAAATCTAACGAAATATCAATAAATCTGCAACAGACTATATGCGATATGGCTTAAGGCCTGTTCCTCATAGGAGATGAAAGTAAAAACAAAACATAGCCCTATTCCAAGTCCTTAGCTTACTGAATACATTGTGCCAGACGACGAGTTATATGGGATGCAAAACCAGATGCAATGTCATTGAGCCTCTCGACTCGACTTTATTATTGACTTGACACTGCCAGAATTTTATGTCATAGAACAATCGGCCCGCCGTTGGGGATGTGGTCAAAATTTGACTTTCCATGACTTTTACTGGTCCCCATTTTAGGCTGGGTCGACCTGGCAGAGAAGGTCATTTTTTTAGAGAAACAAATTCTGGCTCAGTTAGGATTTGAACTCACGACCTCTGGACCCGTAAAGAGATGAAAGACAGACGAGAAAGGACCCCAGTCTTAATAGACAGACTGCAGCGTGTCTGTAGAGTGTTAAACTTTGATTCTTTTTAGGCGGTTGCTAAATAAATCCGGTGCTACAGAATTCGTGCACTGTGCTGAGATTCTTCAGACTCAGACTTGAGTTAGAAGTAGAACGGAGCAATTATGGGTTACTACCCTTGTGCCATAATGTTGATCCGTTGTTTAAACAAAACCAAACTAAGCTTGTTGTTCAGTGCATTTCCCGACAGTTCTCAAACTTATCAGATGCGTGCGAGCGTGCGTGCGTGCGTGTGTGCGTGTGTGCGTGTGTGCGTGTGTGCGTGCGTGCGTTCGTGCGTGCGTGTGTGTGTGTGCGTGCGTGCATGCGTGGGTGGGTGGGTGGTAACGTAAAGTAAAGGACAATTTTTAATGCCTATTGTGCATATAGGTTTAGACATATCTTTTATAGACCAGTCGATACTTAATTGGTTATGTAGTCAGTATCACACCGGCTGCCTTTACTTCCCAGGACTGCACCTGGTACCCGCTCACGACTGGGTCGACATGGAAGCTAAGGTCATTTTTGAAAATGTCAGATTCCGTCAGGACTCAAACCCACGACCTTCTTATTCACAGGCATGCATCTAGCCGCTACACCACAGCAAACCATATATATATATATATATATATATATATATATATATATATATATATATATATATATATATATATATATATATATATGTTTAATAAAGCCTGTTATTCTCCATCTGTCGTTTCATAATTCCGTTTATATCACATTATATTTTTCGCTTGGTCACTACATGGACAATTATCATCCTGCTGCTTAAACGCACACTTTTGGTTTGATAAGAATATATATGTATGAGACCAGGGGCCGCCGTGGCTTAGACACTTGATGCTCGGCCCGGGCCCAAAGGTCGTGAATTTAAATCCGTACAGATTGGGATTTTTCCTAGTAATGATCTTGGCTCCCAGATGGACCCAGCCTCAAATGCATAACACATACCTACGGAAAGATAACTCCACGGACACATAACTAGATATAAGGATAGCATGCACACAAGCTGTCCACCTTCCACCACACATGTCTACGTAGAATTATCAAAATTGTCTGGCCAGATACAATCTCAAACACTAAACTACTTCAAGCTACAAACTAAGAAACTTTAGACAGTATAATTACCAAGAGAAGATGGAAATGGCTTGGCCACATTATGAGAATGACTTCTGATATACCTGCCAAGACAGCTCTCACATGGACACCAGAGGGAAAGAGAAAACAGGGGCGCACAAAAACAACATGGAGACGGACGATGGAAAGTGACCTGAGTGCGGCATCTTTGACATGGAAAACTGCACTGAAGATTGCACAGGACAGAAAAGCATGGAAAGTCCTCTCTAAAGCCTCATGTGCCACTAGGCATAACGAGAACTGATGATGATGATGATATAGAAAGATAATTGTATAGAAAGATAGCTAGATAGAAAAATAGCTAAATAAGATAAAAGTTAAATTGAGAGATAGTAAGACATAAAAATAGCTAGACATAGCGATAGCCAGTTAAGAAGATAGCTAGAAAGATAAGATAGTTCGACAGACAAGAAAGCTATTTAGATAAGAAGGAAGAATCGATAAGATAACTTCATCAACTCATCAGTAATAAAGTGAATAAACAGCGTAAAAAAATAAACGTTGCCAACTCTAACAAAACTACCCACCACTGAACGTACGCTTGTTTTTGTTCCAATCGGAGAGATTTAATGAACTAATGAATCATCTTCTAGGGCGCCCAGCTACATCGTTGGAACATTTTAGTGCACTGGAAGCTGCCAGCTTCAATCGTCGATCACACCCAGCGACAAACAACAGCTGAAGACGATTAAATTTCTCATTCTCCTCGTTTCTCTCCCTGTTTACTTTCCTTAGTCGTGCGCTTTGTCTGCCGTGCAGTCAGAGGAAGGAAGACACTAGATACAGGGGGGACGTTTAACGTGGGCACCGTCCCCAGCCGCCCTAGCTTGATTCAGATCCAGTAAGCCCCATCAGTGATCCGACCGGAGCAACGGCGGCAAATAAAATCATCCTTTACCAGTTAATGTCCCTCTGGGAGTATTGTCTTTCCTGTTAGCCATTTTATTCCGGGTTGAGGCACACGTGAAGTGGAGTTGTTCAATACAGAATGAAGGATAGAGGAAGGGAGAAAGGGAAGGAGGACGGGAGGGAGAAGGAGTGAGCTACCGAGAGAGAGGGAGTAAGAGAGAGAGAGAGAAAGAGTAAGAGAGAGAGAGAGAGAGAGAGAGAGAGAGAGAGAGAGAGAGAGAGAGAGAGAGAGAGAGAGAGAGAGAGAGAGAGAGAGATTAAAACGGACATCAGAGTTTGGGAAATAATATCTAGTGGATACGAGCTGTGTAAATACACATACATTTGTTGTTGTATTAGCTCTGCATTTGGTAATAACGTCATATATTTTGTTCATTTTTTTCTAATTTCACTGCTTCGAATATTTATATCTCTACGATAATGTTCTTGTCCTTTTTTCCTCTAATCTTGATTCTGTCTCATCTTTCTTTCATCAGTAGCTCCTTTCTGTCTGTCTGTCCGTCTGTCCGTCCGCCCGTCTGTCCGTCTGTTCGTCTGTCCGTCCGTCTGTCTGTCTGTCTGTCTGTCTGTCTGTCTGTCTGTCTGTCTGTCTGTCTGTCTGTCTGTCTGTCTGTCTGTCTGTCTGTCTGTCTGTCTGTCTGTCTGTCTGTCTGTCTGTCTGTCTGTCTGTCTGTCTGTCTGTCTGTCCGTCCGTCCGTCCGTCCGTCCGTCCGTCCGTCCGTCCGTCCGTCCGTCCGTCCGTCTGTCTGTCTGTCTGTCTGTCTGTCTGTCTGTCTGTCTGTCTGTCTGTCTGTCTGTCTGTCTGTCTGTCTGTCTGTCTGTCTGTCTGTCTGTCTGTCTGTCTGTCTGTCTGTCTGTCTGTCTGTCTGTCTGTCTGTCTGTCTGTCTGTCTGAATCAACTCCCTACACCCGATAATGCAATTTTACGCATATATCTTGTTATATTAAATCAGTGACACTCAACCTTCTTAATGCCTCGACCTCTAATACAGTTCCCTCGTATTGTGGCGACCCCCAGGCAGTTATTTTCCTTCATATCTTCAATGAAATATGTTTTTCGATGGTCTTATGCGACCCGTGTGAAAGGGGTCCTTTGACCCAAAGAGGGTTGCTACCGGCAGGCTGAAAATCGCTGTATTAGATGGCCTTTAACGTGTCATTTTTGAGTTATGGGTTATAAATTATGAGTTGGATTATCTTCATAGCACCTCGGACACATCCATAGGTGCTCAGATTACCCTCAACATATTCATTATCGTCGCGCTGGTTGACAAGACTTCTTGTGCGTCCGGTGTGCTTCTCATGCTTTAGCAATAAAACATTTTTTCTGGTGAGAGTTGTTCGTTTATGCCAGAGAGAGAGAGAGAGAGAGAGAGAGAGAGAGAGAGAGAGAGAGAGAGAGAGAGAGAGAGAGAGAGAGAGAGAGAGAGAGAGAGAGAGAGAGAGAGAGAGAGAGAGAGAGAGAGAGAGAGGGGAAAAGAACAAATTTTTTTTTGAGTTTTGAGTTTACATTTTGAGTTATGAGTGATGAATTTTGAGGTTTGAGTTTTGAGTTATGAGCTGTGAGTTATGAGCTAAGAGTTGTTAGCTGTGAGTTTTGAGCTGTGAGTTTTGAGCTGTGAGTTTTGAGCTGTGAGTTATCAGCTGTGAGTTATGAGCTGTAAATTGAGTTTTGAGGTTTAAGTTTCGAGTTAGATTAACGTCACAGCAGATCCATAGGCTCAGATTCCTCTCTCAACATATCATCAGTGTCGTGCGGTTAATAGCGCCAGTCCTATGTTGGTTAACAAGACTTCGTGTGCTTCTCATGCTTGTCTGTGCGATCTTTACTCCTAAATCTCGTATTATTAGCAGTAATGTGGATACGTTGCTTCCAAAATCCTCAGAACGTCCCATACCTCTAAGAGCAATGACTATGTCTGCGTGATCCATGGGCGACATCTTCAATTAATGCATCACCTGCAAGTCTATCAGCTCTTTCATTACTAAAAACGCCTGCATACCCTGGGACGAACATAAAGGTAACTTCACACACAGGTGAGTTTTGCAATGACTCAAACCACTGTCTGCGTAACCACCCTGCCTCGTCCTGCCGGATCATGCTCAAAGGATCATTCAGAACACATACACACGGGAATAGTCCTGTGATCTCAGCCATATGAAAGCTTGTGTCACCGCCATCACCTCCATCGTCATGCTGCTGGTGGTCATGGAGAAGGCACCGCTGGCTTCTTAGACTGTCCTGCCTGAAGAGAGAGAGTTGTAAATGCCCTTCTGTCTGTCTGTCTGTCTGTCTGTCTGTCTGTCTGTCTGTCTGTCTGTCTGTCTGTCTGTCTGTCTGTCTGTCTGTCTGTCTGTCTGCCTGCCTGCCTGCCTGCCTGCCTGCCTGCGTGTGTGTGTGGGTAGGTGGGTGTATGGATGGATGGATGGATGGATGGGTGCGTGTATGGATGGATGGGTAGGTGCGTGTATGGATGTGTATGTGGATAGGTAGGTAGGTATGTATGTGCGCGTGTCTATGTGTACGTGAGTGTGTGTATGTGTGTATAGATGGGTGTGGAATGTGTGTGGATGGGTGTGGAATGTGTGTGGATGGGTGTGGAATGTGTGTGGATGGGTGTGGGTATGTGTTTCGATGAGCGTTGGATGGGTAGGTTAGGTAGGCAGGTAGGCGTGTGTTTGTACCTGTGTGTGTGAGTATGTGCGTATGTTTGCGCATGTTTATAGGCTTGCGTACTTGTTTGCGTGCGAGTATCTGTGAGTGCTTTGATATGTGTACATGTGTATGTATGTGAGGGATTTTATTTTAGTTTATATGTGTATGTGGTTCTATTTCTATGGGGAATGTATGATTGCATGTTCTCAGCCCACAAGTTTGATCTGATTACTCAATGGCTTACGCTAGTCACACTCACACACACAGATACACACACAGACAGACCGACATACACAACACAGACACACACACACAGACAGACACACACACACACAAACACACAGACACACACAGACGAACATACAGAGACACATACAGACACACACACACAGACAGACGCACACACAGAGACAGACGCACCCACATACAGACACACACACACACAGACACACACACAGAGACACACACAGAGACAGACAGACACACAGACAGATACACAGACAGACAGACACACACACAGACAGACGTAAACACATACAGAGACAGACACACACACACACATACGCACACACACAGATGCACATACTCAGAAGCACACACACAGACACACCCGTACACACACACTTACATTCTCTCTCTCACATCACCATTGTGTCTTTCTTCCACATACACACACCTTTCGCACTCTCTTTTTTTCATACACGTGCACCCACACACACAATCACACCTAGACACAAACGCTCACACGTCACCATTGTCTCCCAAAATACACACACATCTCTCTCTCTCTTTCTCTCTCTCTCTCTCTTGTTTTCACGTACGCGCGCGCGCACACACACACAGGGAGAGAGAGAGAGAGAGAGAGAGAGAGAGAGAGAGAGAGAGAGAGAGAGAGAGAGATAAACTTGTACTGCAGTTTCTTGTCCGATGAGTGGCTAATATTGCCTTATATGGTTAAATTGTCATGTATTAAGCGTAGTGTTAATCACTAACAACGCAAAAACACTTATTTACTCAGACAAAACATAAACGCTTGAGTCGAACTGAATCATTTCACTTTATTGATATCACAAAATTATGCTCATTCTGTACAAAATTCGTGTTACTGATTGTATCACGTTTGGCATCCTTGCTGGGGCTGGATTCTGGTATACAAGCATTTCACATAATGATTGTTAATAGAATATATACGGTATTTTTACACGCCACCATCTATCAAAGAGTAAACACAACATGGCAAGAGCAGTTATTTAAAAGTCATTCTAAATTATACATATAAATATATAAATTGTAGTGATGCACTGAAATTACAGTTGTGACGTCATACAGCAGGCCAAATCTATATTTGAGTTTTCTATTTGGCATCTGTGGCTTAGGCGTGGTCAACGCGCTTCATAATGCCGGGGTGTCGGGTTTGATCCCACCTGCGTTGGTTTCGACAGTGGCACCGAGCTGACCGATTAGGAAGCAATGGCAAACTACTGAACGTAAACTTTGCTCATAAAAAGCACAGCAGCCACACACACACAAAATGCTGGGGTTGGTTCTGCAACGTCCTGTAGAAGATACGCAACTATTCAAAAGGATTAATGTGATTCATCAATGCGCTCCACAAGTCACGTTATTTTGGTTTTGTGTTCCTTACAAATAACTTAAACCTGGTTTTGAAATTCCGACAAATCACGTAATCACTTGTGCGAAAGCTAAAATCATCACTTCATCTCATCTGAAAGCTGGCGTACGTTACACGTAACTCTTACACTGACACACACTTACGCGCGCGCACAAACAATCACTCAGCCACACACAAATAAAGCCACACAAATACATATACACACAGTTCAGTCACCTCTTACATATCCGTCAGACGATACCGCTACAAATAATCATTGATAAAATTAATCTATTCGCCCTCCCGTGCTGTGCTTTGTTGGGAGGGAAACAAATACTGTTACGTTCAACCGGCATCTCCAAAGGGGGAGCTTTAGGTTATAAGTGTGACTAGGTTATGGGGCCATATAAAATAACTCAACATTGCACACAACCAAGAGTCCTGAAAAGGACTCCGGCAGTGTTGAAGAGATCAAAGGAGACATCCTTTGAGACAATGTCCAAATACTGTTCCGACCGGCGATGATGAATTAACCGATTCAGATACCATTCATATGCTGTTGACATCTGGAAGTATTTCCAGGCAATAGTGTTACACTGTGCGGTAGAGATCCATGGGGGTCACGTCGCATGACCACGGAGACTGAGGCATGCAAGACCAGCTCGTGTTAGGACAATTTCACAGAGCTTGGGATTACATGATGCTTGTTGTTTATAACGTTCTTCTTTTCATATGCTCAGCTCCTTAATCTAATCTGCAGTCATTTTCTTCCTTATCTATATTCCCATTCTGGTCTCCCCCGTGCCATGCAGCACGATACATGACACCAGTTTCTCAAGAATCTGCCTAATCAACTGTATCATCCATGTCTCGCTTGCACGTACAGTAGAAGATAAAGTGATTGTTCGTAGAAAATATGGCGGCGTCTGTGGTTTAGGCGTTGCGAATCTGACTCGTAATTCCAACGTATCGCGACTGAAATCCAATGCTGGCTGCGCGGATTTTATTATGGTATGTGGCATCGAAGGTCGACCTGCTTAAAATGAGTACCAGGATGTATGTCCTGGGGAAGTAAAGACGGCCGGCGTAATGCTGACCACATTACCAACCTAGTGTCGATTGGTCTGTAAATATATGCGCGCTCTTTCCATATTCCCGATACACCTAAAGGCGTGAAAAGGTATCTTTACTTTTACTTAGTAACTATTGAGGAGAAACCAGGCGCTATAAGGCGACTGGGCCCTAGAGTAACGGCTTCTGGGCTCTAGGGTAACGGCGACACCTATTACTTCGAAGTAAAAACACGGGAAAAGTACAGATGCAGACTGGAAGACAAATCGAGCACAAACTGAAAAGTGGAGTGCTGCCCAGTCTAGTGGAGCTAGAATTTTAGTTTTTGTGAGCTACCTTGATTCCTAATAAATAATACAACGTACAGAACAATAAATAAGAAACATTTATAAAGTACTGACATCTTTTGAAAGGTCAGAAATTATGAATAGGAGCGGATTTTGGTACAAACGAGCGGTTCTCAACCTACCGGCCGCGACCCTTTCACAAGACCATCGGAAAATACATATTTCTTTGAGGTTATGAAGGAAAATAATTGTGTGTGGGTAGCCACAACATGAGGGAACTGTATTAAAGGGTGGCGGCATTAGAAAGGTTGAGAGCCGCTGGTATAAATATATATTTTTCCTTGTACGGTAGGATAGAAACTTAGTATTTATAGACTGCCAGCATATTCCGTTGTAGTGTTTTATCCTACCTACTCATTAGGCCAGATATTTCATAGTTTACTGTATATTTTGTATCGACCTCTCCTACCTATCTGTAATTCAGCGTAAAAGAATGTCCAGTGGACTCTGCCATCCCATCCTCCATCCTGCGAGTCTGTCCTAGTCACCGGAGCCTTCGAATCTCATTTTTACTTGCATAAATACATTTGCTTGTGTACAAGACTTTGTTGGGTATAATTCTATTTAAGATGGTCTTTTGTCCATTTAACTGAGGGCATAATTCAACAGTCATACACACACATGTATGCGTGAGCGCGGGAATGCGCACATACGCCTCCAACATACAAGTCGTCTTTATCACGTAATGATGTCATAAAGTAAACATGTATCTAAAACAATATCTCCTTTAACTGTCAGATGTTTATGTGCATGCTCGCTCTTGATTTGATTTGATTTGATTCAAGAACCGACATCACAGCACTCGGGTTATTCCCGTAAGCGCTCCGTCCCCATCTTCAGCAGCGAGAAAAGAGTTCCTATACTAATGGTGCCAGTAGCATTCTTGCCTTTCCTCTGAGCCTCGAGCATCTGACAGAACCTCTCGTCACCCCCAACTGCATCAATCTCACCAGACTGTGGTGATCCATCTGCTCCTTCCAATTGTACACGCTCTCCCACAAGGCACTAACCACGTCTGCCCTATCATGTATCAGTATCCCACCAAGTTGTGCAGAGCCAGCCAGTCTGTCTTGATTGAAAACGATCTTCGTTAATATAGGCAAATATGTTGTTGTTGTTGAACTGTTCATGTAGACGTGTCATATTCGTGTGGACAAAGTTACTTTCGTGACAAGACTTCTGTCATTTTCCCCACATGGAATGTTGATGCATTCATGTCACATTCATGGAATGAACTTTCCTTGATAAATCTTCTGTCAGTTTGCAAATATAATGTTGATTAACTCGTGTCACATTTATGGAGAAAAAAGAAGAAGGGGGGAGGGGGTAGAGAACAGCGACTCTCTAGACATATGTTTTGTTATTTTCTAGACAAAGTTTTCATCGAGTAGATGTACGTATAATTTTAGTTCCAAAAGAGTTCATCCCTTGACACATTTTCTGTCAGTTAACATATAAAATGTTGAAACACTCGTGCCACATTTGTGGAAAAAGGTTACTTTTTTTTTTGGGTGCAAATCTGTTATTATCTAGATGAAGTGTTTATTTAGACGTGTCATATTCGTGTGGAAAAAAAGTTAATTTCTTTTGATGCACTCGCGTCATATTTGTGACAGAAAAGTTTCTCGTCAGATCTTCTGTTTAAAATGTTCATGTAAACATGTCATAGTCGTGGAAAACAGTTCATTTCTTAGACAAATTTTTTGTCAGTTTACATATAGAATGACCCTTGTTACATTCGTGAACAAAAAATAACAAAAAATACTTTTCGTGCAAATCTGTCGTTATCTTGATAAACTGTTCATGTAAAAAAAAAAAAAAAAAACACCTTACTTTCAAGTTGCATATTTTTTCCTTGATAAAGTGTTCGTGTATACGTTTCCCTTTCGGGGGGGGGGGGGGGGGGGGCAGTTAATTTTTTTTATGTGTAACAAATGAAGTCACATTTCATGTAACATGTTCATGTACCCGTGTTACATTTGTAGGTGAAAAGTTACTTTCTTGACAGTTCTTGTGGAACATTCCTAGACAGTGTTCATACGCACGTGCTTCATTCTGGGGGGGGGGGGGGAGGGGCATATTTTTCCTAAGAAATCTTCTGTCAGTTTTGTAGACAAAGATTTCAGAAATATATTTCACATTCTTGGGGAGAAAAAGGGGGGGGGGGGTGAGGGAGGATTTATTAACTAAACTTTCCAGACAGATGTCAGACAGCAAACAGTGTTGAAGATCACATCACGTAGCAGGTATGGACGAGTCGTCAGTCCGTGTGAGGGCAGTTGTTTGTGTAATGCCACACATAGCTCCGTAGCCCACTGGTCTTGCAGGCTCGTCGGTCCGTAGACTCAGCAGAAATTTGTGTGCAGCCTGTCGCTCTATATCTCTTTCCTCCGCTGTTTGTCTCCTGTTTGATGAAAGTGACTGAGTAAGTCGACTGATAAAAGATAAAGTTCAGTTAGATATCAGTGACGGCATTGATAATTAGATATTTGAACACATTTAGTACTAACCAACCAGCCAGCCAACTAGCCAGCCAGCCAGCTAACCGGGATGATTACCTCTTGTAGTACCAAGGAACTAACCATATGTTGATTGTTACACTGTATATAGTAGGGCTGTACAGAATAGTGATTTTAACTATTCAGCTGAATAAGAATAGCTTGACCAACTATTCGGCCGAATACGAATACAAATAGTGTGTAAGATATATCTAAAAAAAAAAAAAAAACATTCATAATGTCAAATGTACGCTGAACTTTTACTTCACATAAAGTAGCACATAACAGTCATCTTCCTCTTTAGCATTCTGAGCCCTTGAGGTTTACTGATGCAGATATCACTCGTCTCCATTCATCTCTCTAGCTGGTTTTCTCTTTACAATTTGTGACACCAGTTGTTTGCAGGTCTGGCTGGACATTATCTCTCTAACTTCTTTTTTGTCTGCCTCGTGGTCTACACCCATTCCTCTCTCAGGTGTATACTTTTTACTTCTCTGTCATCTGACATTCTTTCAATATGCCCCAACCATTTTAGTCTCTTAGCTCTCATGATGCCAGTGATCAATGGTGATTTAAACAGATTATGTGTTACGTAGGTCCAAAGATATGTCATAGGTAAGTTTTCAAAAACCTGTAATAAGGCCTGATCTCTTTTATTTTTGCTTCAAGTTTCAGAAACATTTAAAACAACTGGTCTTATCAATGTTTTATATATTTTGATCTTGGTGTTGCGAGACAGACACTTTGACTTAGCAGATGTTGAAGGGCATAGTATACTTTATTTCTAGATTGTATTCTAGATTGTATTTCTTCTCTCAGCATGTTGGAGCAGTTGAAGTTTGCGCCCAAGTACTTATTTATTTCCGTTCTTTTGATTTTCATATTATCGACTTGGATGTGGCCGGAGTTTATATTCTTTCCATGTCTAGTTAGTACTCGTACAGAATAGTAAACATTTAAAAACATTTTATGTTTTGCATCCTTCAGTCAGTCTGTGGTAACTATTAACTAGGAATGAAAAAATCCTAAGTTTTATAACAAGTAACTAAACTTGGAAATTGTCACTGACAGCTTAGATAATGCAGGAAAGCTGCATTAGCTTTCAACAAAGCCAATTTTGTCTGCATTAAGGCCGTGTATACAGAAGCGGGTGTAAGGTAACTACTATTCGTATTCGGCCTAACCGCAACTATTCGGCCGAATAACGAACAGTCAAGAGGTCCACTATTCGGCCCCGAAGCGAATACGAAGCGAATATTCAGTTAGTTAGTTGCGTATTCTTTTACAGGACGTTGCAGAATCAACCCTAACAGCCCCTGGCTGTTGTGTGGTTTCTCTAGGCAATTTACATCCAGTAGTTTGCCATTGCTCGCTGGACGGTCGGCTTTCTTTTTGATACCACTGTCGAAACCAACGCAAGGCGCATTGCCCGCAGCTGGGATCGAACCTGGCATCCCGGCATTACAAAGCGAAGCGTTCGCATCGACACAGAGCCGACGAATATTCGGTACAGCCCTAATATACAGTAAACATTCTTTACTTTTCCTATCCCATTCTTATATTATGTTAACCCTATTTTCCAGTTGTTACTATAACGCATTATCTCCCAAAGCTGTATTTTTCAGCTCTATGAGGCTACACTGTTGAATTCAACACTATCTGAGACTGTCTGAGTTAGAGCAAGTCGCATATCCTTTATAGGACGTGGTAAACTCTCCGGAGCGTTTGTGTTTAGTTTTGACCTGACAGTCCGAGTTCACGCTCGTGGGTAGACAGAAAAGCCACACCCCTGCCTGGGTTCCCGAGCCCCATTGTGGGGGAAAATAAGAATAGACCCACTGCCTCCCCAAAAGCATGTCGTAAGAGTCGACTTATTGGGGAGCTTCCTTTGAAGTCGGAGTGCATCTGCCGGAGAGGTAAGGAACAAACAGTCTGTATTCAAGAGAATGAGATCTGTAAAACTGATTCACACGCAACACTCAGGTTCTGAAGCAGGACTGCAGTTCAGTAGTGGACGATCAACCAGAACTTTCCTCCAGAGTGTACAGCTGGTGAACGCGAAGAAGAAGAAGAAGAAGAAAAGCCACATATTTCCAAGATTTACTGTATCTATCACAGAATCATACGAAATTCTTAATCTGTTCAAATCACCACTCATCACTGGCATCGTGGGAGCTAATAGACTGAAATGGTTGGGGCATACTGAAAAAATGTCAGGTGACAAAGAAAAAAAAATGTATAACAAGAGAGATGAATGACTGAAGACCACGACGCAAACCAAGAAGAAGATGAAGAGATAATGTCTAGACAGATCTGCAAACACTTGTTTTCACCAACTGGAAAGAGAAGGCCAACCAGAGAGATGAATGGAGACGGGGGATATCTGCAGCGATGAACCTCATGGGCTCGGAATACTGAAGAAGAAGAAGAAGAAGAAGAAGGAGAAGAATCACAGAATCAAGGCAAAGGGTTGCGATATCCATAGTACCGACCTAAAGGGTTTACAACTCATGGTTTCTGGATCTTAGCCTAAGCCTTCCATAAATCTTGTTACGTGATGCCTGTATGTTTCATCTTCTCACAAAGTGGTGAATGAATCATGCTGACTTAAACGATGATCAGTAATGCAATCAACATTGCTAAATTCATTTCATTGTTCATAGTTCATTTAAAGATCCTCTTTATCACACATCGGACATGACCATAAATGCTCCGATCTCCTCCTAAGTGTGTCTCCAAGTGTTTTTAGGTTAATAACTCTCATTCTTTGTTCTTGTTGATGTAACCACGCATGGCTCCGGTATGGTTTTTAATTTCTCGCTGCTCACACATAGTATGCAGTCTTTTAAGTGAACACAAATTTCCACGAAACTGAAAGCCTATCAGCGTTATGTCTCTCGTATGACAATGTTGATGTCAATTCCCTGTCCACACTGCCCAAGAACTTTCAATGCTAGAATTGGGCTTATCAGCCATCTGCACCCTCACAAAAATTAAGCCAGTCACCAATGGATGAAAGGATTGGTCATCATCACCTGTGAAGGACAAACAACACTAGTCCCTCTAGAACAACTAGGAGAATATGGATGATGTGGTAAATATCCACAGAACACTTTTATTTCTCAGAATATTTCTTATATTTTGTGCTGTGTCGATATCGGAATTTACGAAAGAAGAATTACCCACCTACAAAAAAGATTCGAAAAAATAAAATAAAATACTATCACCCCACCGGTTTCATGCTAGCAACTAAACCACAGCCGTTGCGATAGTACCGTTCAAGTTTATTTTATGTTCGAATGTTTCCACACGCTGTCTATATTGTCGATTCCAAGGCAGTGAAATATCTCAGTGGGAATAGGATCGTATAATTTCGAAAATAACATAAGTGCTATCAATTTAGCAAAGAGGGGTGGGCTCACTACGCAGATATTACAACAAAAAGTTGAAGGAAGAATAGGAAAACAAATGTGGCCATACAATAACTCCAAACTAAAGTATTTTATATACATCAACGTCAGCTCAATCGCTACACTTCCCCTATGTTTTCATCATCATCATCGTTGTCGTCGTCTGAGTCGTCATCATCACCGTCATTATTACCACCACCATTATTCTCACCGTCGGCTCTGTGGCTAAGTCGATGCGAACGCATCGTAATGCCGGGATGCCGGGTTCGATCCCAGCTGCGGGCCATGCGTCTTGCGTCGGTTTCGACAGTGGTGTCAAAAAAGCCGACCGTCCAGAAGCAATGGTAAACGACTGGACGTAAATTTGCCTAGAAAAACAACAGAACAGCCAGGGGCTGTTAGGGTTGGTTCTGCAACGTCCTGTAAAGGAGGCGCAACTAACCTATTATTCTCACCAGGCTAGTCAGCAGGAGGATCGATGTTTAACTGCTCATGTAACTCTACTGTTTCATGTCTCACCTATTCTTTTCGACCCTACTTGAGGTGCTTCAGAGCCTCAGGGAGTGTGGGGGCGGGGGGGGGGGGGGGGGGCAAGTGAGCACTCTACCTCAGCTCTCGAAATATGTTTATGGGACCTCAGCGGCCCCTCCCCCAATTATATTAAGGACATATAGTGCCCCCACCCTATCCCCATTAATCGTGTAAAGTTCTTTATCTTAGTGTTTGTTAATTCAAATCCGGTTATTTCAGATCAGAACGGAGCTAGAAGGACTTCTCAAAATAAAAATAAAAATGACCTCTGCTCTGAGGTCGACCCAGCTTTAAATGTTTAAGAGGTGAAATCCTGGGAAGTAAAGGCGACACTCGTGATATTGACCACATCACCCACTGACTGCCGACGCGTCTATAAAATATACTATACTTATATACCCAATAAACGTGAAGGCGTGGCAAGGTATCCTTTACTTTACTTACTATAATTTCATATATAATTATACGTATTTGCCATTCAGTCCATTATTATTATACTCTTAAGCAAGGCTTAATCCCTTGATCTCCCAACGCCTATTTTTTTTTAAAATTCGTAAGCGGGTATTGTCTCCTTGCCTAGAACCATAAACCACGGGACGCTGAGGTATATGTTGAATGGGGAATCTGAGAACATATGGTCATGTCCAGAGTGCCGTGAAGAAAACCCAAATCATAACTCATAACACAGAAAATTATTTGAATGACATAAACTATGCATATTTGAAATACTGATATTGTAAATATTTACCTCCACTTGGTTCTCCTGTTTTGGAACCATGTCTTAACCTGAGCGTCAGTCATGCTGAGAGTTTTGGCCAAAGCAGACCGCTCCGCAGACGCCAAGTACTTCTGCCGGGTGAACCGCTTCTCCAGCTCCAAGACCTGTTGTCGAGTAAAGGCTGTTCTAGGCTTCTTACGTTTCGGCGGGGTTCGATTCTGATATGGGTGACCGACTCGCCTAACCACTGAAAATATACGAGTAAGATGTTTTGAGAAATCTTAATTTGTATACTGTAAGTATAAGGAATCACAAACGGGCTCTTTCCCGTAAATGATACTTCACCTTGATACCGCAAGGTACAAGAGGATCAAGATAAGGTGAGATGAGAAGGTGTAAACAGTAAAGTAAAGATCCCTTTTTCGCGCCTGTAGGCGTATGGGGCATATAGAACTAGACCAATATTTTTATAGACCAATCGGCACAAGATGGGTGATATGGTCAGCATCACGCCAGCCGCCTTTACTTCATGAAACTGCATCCGGTACCTACTGAAGGCTGGGTCGACCTGGGAGTCAAGGTCATTATGAAAAATGTCGGGCTTTGCCAGGAAGTGAACTCACGACCTTCCCATCCGCATAAGAACATCTAGCCGCTACGCCAAGGCTACTTCCGAGATGAGAAGGAATCAGTACAAACCCATATTTGAAATTAGATTCTGTGACTGTGTATGTGCTGTAAAGGAAATTATGTTAATAATATTCTGAAAATTAGGTGTAAACTACTTACGTGTACAGTTAATAAAAAACATTATTTACTTCGTTTCTGAGGTTAAGGTAGATTTTCATTCATCATCACATACACTACACTGCCTATCTTTTAAAAATAATAATTGGTCTTGGCCCTCAGATCTATCCAGCCTTAAAATGGATATCAGAAATGTCATGTGAAGGTGATCTGCCTAGTGGTGACCACATCCCTCATCGATTGCTGATTATTCTAGTAAGAAAATGTGGGTTTAACACAGTCTGTCGGAGATAAAATAGGAGGAATTCAAGCAAGGGACAGATAAGAGAAATATTTGGACATCCACTATTGTCAAATGTTTGGACATCCACTATTGTCAAATGTTTTGACTACCACTATTGTCAAATGTTTGGACAACCACTAATGTAAAATGTTTGAAAAACTACTATTGTTTACCCAGCCTCTAGGAAATGGGTACTTGAGTGACATTCTGGGGTAAATGGAGGAACGCCGCTGTAGCTACAGAGTTACGTGGGGACGGCGACACAGGCTGACAGTTTATTATCAGCTGTCCATACTGGTGGCAGAGCACTTATGGTTTATAACCGTGTGCAATGACGATGGTACACATCTCCCGACTTTACCTTTACTGTCAAATGTTTGGATAACCACTATTGTCAAATGTTTAGATAACCACTATTGTCAAATGTTTAGATAACCACTATTGTCAAACGTTTGGACAACCACTATTGTCAAATGTTTGGACAACCACTATTGTCAAATGTTTGGACAACCACTATTGTCAAACGTTTGGATAACCACTATTGTCAAATGTTTAGATAACCACTATTGTCAAATGTTTGGATAACCACTATTGTCAAATGTTTGGATAACCACTATTGTCAAATGTTTGGATAACCACTATTGTCAAATGTTTAAATAACCACTATTGTCAAATGTTTGGATAACCACTATTGTCTAATGTTTGGATAAGCGCTATTGTCTAATGTTTGGATAACCACTATTGTCAAATGTTTGGACAACCACTATTGTCAAATGTTTGGACAACCACTATTGTCAAATGTTTGGATAACCACTATTGTCAAATGTTTAGATAACCACTATTGTCAAATGTTTGGATAACCACTATTGTCAAATGTTTAGATAACCACTATTGTCAAATGTTTGGATAACCACTATTGTCAAATGTTTAGAAAACCACTATTGTCAAATGTTTGGATAACCACTATTGTCAAATGTTTGGATAAGCGCTATTGTCTAATGTTTGGATAACCACTATTGTCAAATTTTGGATAACCCCTATTGTCAAATGTTTGGACAACCACTATTGTCAAATGTCCGGATAACCACAATTGTCAAATGTTTGGACAAACACTATTGTCAATTGTTACAAGACAGAAGATGTGGTTATATTAGGTACATTCCGAGGAGAGACAAACAGACAACCAACAAACTGGCACTAAAATAGGAATTTGGGGAAATGAGGACGTTAAAAAAAAAAAAAAACTTAGGCGAACATTAATAAGAGAAGCCAAAAGTGCTGGACTTGATTCTACCCATGATATATTCGTCATTGCACAAGACAGAGCGGAATAGAGGAATAGACTGGTAACCCTTAGCGACATAAAATAGCGCTATATGTGATAACCAATCGCTTAACAGGCCACTGTAACGAAATTAAACGTCCAAACTGTCTATTTGCCTGTTTGTCTCTCTGTTTGTTTTCCCCACCTGCTACTTGAAGTTTGACCACCCTTGTGATTTCAAGAGTCGCATCCTTAATGGCACACTGACATATATTCTGTTCAATCGCTAAAGAAATTGTTTTGGACACCTGTAAAGGTGACGCTACCTTTACCCTTGTGTAACAGACAGTCCTCAGACGGCTTGGATAGGTAAAAAGAGTTTAAATATATCAAAATAAATTTACTGTCATGTTCATTGAAGTTATTTTCTCACTAACTGTCAGTTTACCAATAATATTTTTTTTTTAAAAACTATAATGATCTATCCAGTAAATTATACTTCATTTTAATGGTCTATGTGCTTTCTTAATATCCTACCCCAAACAGGGGAAATTCACAGGTCTCCTGACAGTAAAATATTTCAAGTGGTGGTAGATAGGCTTTGGGGGAAAAAAGGAAACAGCTTCAGTAAAAAGAATAATGGAACGTACATCCGTATCTGTCTCTTTGCATTCCTGTCCAAGGGCAGACAAACACTTCAGGCCATATGGATCTCATGGGCAGAAGATCTAAACTGTGAAGTGGAAACAAAAATAATTTATTTGCGTTGTTATTAAAAGTATCATTAACAGCATAAATAACAATAATTTAGGTTTGGCTGAGGATATTCAGGTATGCGAAGTAAAGAGCAAACTGATAGATTAGTTGTTGCCGCCCCTCTGGGCAGTGAGCTACTTTATGATAAAGCGGAAAGGATGAAGGCTTTCTGGGATCAAATAAACAGGGCAATAGAACAGATGGAGAATCCATACTTTCAAAGACTCATTCAACGGGGGATGTGTAGATGTTCTGGAAGGTATTGAACTTTGAGGGGAAAACAGAGACGGACTTTTAAACAGGTTACAATTGGTATTATTAAAACGACGACTCTTTGTTGGCTGCTGCAGAAGTGGATGGAGCACGGGTGAGAATGTCCCTAGTGCAGTGATGTCAGTTCATCAATTGATTGATTGATTGATTGACTCATTTATTCTTCTTGGAAGTTGGCTGCAGTTGTAAACGTTGAAGATTACATTGTTAAAAAAGTTTACTATCCTCTGTCTCATTACCACTAGAAGTAGCAACTCAGACAATGTTAAACTGTATTCCCTGCCTAATGTTCCTTGCTTTGATACTTGTTTTATTTTACCCCCCCCCCCCCGCCTCTTCCACCAAAGATTATTAAATTTGGTTACATTCTTTAGTTAGTTATATTCTTCCCCCACCCCTCCCAATTTTTTCATCAATATCGAACACAAGTGTGACCTCTGATTTTGAAGGTACTTTTCATTAAGAGAAGATTCTTGCAGACAATGTACAGCAACGGGCTAATCATTTCGATATTTTCTACCTGTTGATATGTCGCTGTTAACCTTTCCCATATTCTAGTGCAATATTCACAGCCTGTTGAATTGTCCAGAGCTTCTGTTCTCGTGCCCCATGCTTTCAGTGAAGGTCTGAGGAGGTTCTCTAATATTTCACTGCCATGGCGCTTCTACATAAGAACTGCATGCTACAAGTCCAGAGGTCGAACGAGAAAGATATGGGCTGAGGGAGTAAAAGAGACACTGTAACAGAGTGAGCTCATAGCTTGTTTGTTAGGAGGCATAAAGCTAGAATAAAAGTAAATCAGCAAGTTTTGATAACCTTGACATTCCCTTTTCCAGAATCTTCTTTTCCCGCCAAAACTAGCTGTTGACATCAAACTGATGTTGTCTGGCCTTGGCCTTCTTTCTAGAAGTTTTGAAATGCATTTTTTTCATCATGTGACCCAACCTTGTCGTACTAGTAAATACCTTGTTGTCGTGCCCTATCAAGGCAAACGCAATTATACTTGTTTTCTAGAAGGACAGCTGTCAATTTAACTACTTTATCTGCGTAGAATAGGATGATGAAATCCGATGCACTTTAGATATTTTTAGAAAATCCCACATGAGAACGTACCTAGTAAACAAGTTGAGACGTACTAGAATATTCTAGAAGCCGGAGAAAACAAATACCTAGCATTCCAGCATCCAAACATAAATAACGAGTAACAAAGCACCCCAGAGCAATTCTTCAGTCCACAAGACTCAAGAGAGGAGAGACCAGTCACATGGACTCTCAAAACAGGCTTCAGTCGTAGAGATGTAAGCCCAACACTAGAAGCCTTCATTCGTTGAGACTCAGAGGACGAGCGACTAGTCTCAATGATCCTCGATGCCAGCTCAACACTGGAAGGAGAGTAGCCGTTTATATGGAACCTCAAAGACAGTCACTAGAGAGCAGACATTAAACAAGACATCGAGCCACAGAGACGACACACAAGATACCTGGATCCATGGTTAACAGAGACACATTAGGAACACTATAGAGATGTTAGAGTCGACGATCAAGCCGTTAATACTAAACAGCACTAGAAGTCAGGTGGCAGTTACAGACACTGGAGCCAGTTAACAAAGCAATTAAAGATGAAGAACACAACGCGAACCTAAGAGTATTTAGCCATAGAGAGAACACAGCGTTATTCAGAATATCATTGATGTATTTGTGACATTGTTGAAGTATCACAATAAAGACAGTATAGACGAGAACTGTTGTTTCCGGCCATTTTATTGTACAAGCATCAGAGTCACCTGAAAGGCATGCAGCTAGCAAGACATCATCATCATCACCACTATCGACACGACCATCTTTCTCCACTCGTCTATAATCTTCCAATCGACTTCTCCTGTTGCAAAACCTAAAGACGAACCTGGGTGTGACATCAACGTACGCCACAAAGAAAAGAGCTGTGCTACAACACAATTGAAACGCAGCGTGACATAAACACAGTCTACACGGCTAACACAAGAAAATTACTATATCTAACTCCTCTCTGAGACGCTTTGTAGCAAGCGGTAGGACAAAAGCAAGAAGAAGAAGAAAGGCGTTTCTCTACTTGGGTTGCATCTGTTTTATCTCCTCATCTAAGCGATTCAATGTGTGTGTGTTTTTTTTTTTTTAGTTAGGATGTGGATGAATGTAAGTCAGTCTTATTTTACATCAGGAACACTTTGCTTAAAACAATATTTGAAGGACATTTTAAAGGTACAATGCGATACAAGCGAAAAGAGACGAACGAGCAGCAGTCTGAGATAGCGTTCACTTGAAAGAGTTTTAGACCTTTAGCAGCCAATCTTAATTGTGGGGATGATTGAGTGACACTGTCGAAGCCTGATTAACATTTGTCCTCTATGGTGAGCTCAAACAGCCCGGGCAGGCAAAGGCCATGGGCTGGACTGGTTCTGTCAGATGTGATAAACTGCACGTAAGTGACCTATGTCGAGATCTCATCCTCAACTCTGACCCGGGCTATCACAACAATTTGTATCTCTTGAATTATCTGTATTATCTATGAATATAAACTGCAAGCAAAAACTCCATGTTTTTGTATTGGTGAATATAGATTTGGATTCCAGTGGCGTAGTGGTTAAGTCATTTATAACATTCGATGAAGGTCGTTGGTTCACGTTTGAACATATATCTTTGGGTCAAGAGTGCAGATGTTTCAAAAGTCTCCGAGGGTCGTTACTGAAGCTGATTGAAAAAAAAAAAATGTAGATTTCTTGTAAATTATTTGGTATGTGTTACTAGCCAAATATGTACAACTCTTTAAGTATCAGTATTATGGCTACGGGAAAGGAGACCATTAGAAATGCAAATAATTATTCGAACTATCAATACACACAAAAATACACGAATACCGAATCATTTAATTCCATTAACATGCTTTCATTTCACATCACATCACAATCAGCAATGTTTTCGAAGGTCACACATTGCTTCTGTAGGTAGTGAGGTGAGACGCCCGTGTGTATTGTTGCGCACGTAAAAAACCCCTTGGCAGTTGAAAATACATTTGTAATATCCCTTTAATCTCCTTTAAGATTGACTGATCTTGAAGAACAAGTAACTAAAATAAACCCCCGCCTGATTGACGATTCAACCTCATGACTACCCTCCTCGCCACCGAGCTATCTCGACTCCCAAGCTAAGAGCTAAATGACCATATTTGGTATTCTTATCTTGCCTTGGAGGGAGAGGGTGGGGGGTTGAGTGGTCTCTGGGTATAGCATCCGCCTCGAGTGCTGGAGGTCCCAGGGCTCACACCCCTGTGAAGGATGGGATTTTTTTTCACGTCGACTTCTAGTAATGTGCCCTGGTTTCTAGGTAGTAAGACCGGAAGCCCGAGTGTATTCCTACGCCCGTATAGAAAATGCCTCAGCAGTTGGAAATCGAAAAAGAGTAGCCTAACGGCGCTGCCCGGGCCAAATTTGGAGTTAAAAATCTACCCAAAGTATTTCAGGATCCTCGCTGGTGCAACGGAGTTCGTACACTGCGTTGAAATTCTTTAGACTCAGGCTAGAGTTAGGAGCACTTATGGGTTACCCTTGTGTGCCAGGATATTGAATAAAAATAAACAATATACTTATCTTTCTATGCAAACAATGGGTAAAAGAAACAAAATAGCCCCTGAATAAAGCAAAGTAACATATCGGCCTAACATGCTAAACTCATATTGTTATAGCACTTGATAGATCATGTGGTCAACATTACGAGGCCGCCTTTACTTCCGAAGACGTTAGCTGCGATCCATTTTAGACTGGGTCGGTCTGGGAGCCAAGAAGTTTCTGGAGAAAAAAATCATCACGATTAGAATTTGAATCCAAGAACTTCTGGATAGTAGATGGCTCTCTAGCCACTGCGCTTTTGCGGGCATATATAGTCCTCTGGAGCCCTCTTAAAAGAAGCACGTTAGTGATCCCTCTTAACTTCCGATAAATACGGCGGATATACAGGCTTACTGATTTTACTCAGGGCACGTTTTTGTGTATTTCTGACGATAGTTAGCCGTTCCAGTTTCCACAGTATGTAGACTGAAGGCATGTAGCTCCATTGCTCAGCAACAGGGCTGAGTGCATGGCGTGGCACTATGAGACTGCGGATTTCATTTGGAATGCCTTACGACTGGACGGATGTGATTTGTGTTGTTAACTGCATATCCAGAACATGGCGAGTTGCCAGTTGTCAGAGAACTGGTGGTGCCTTATGCGATTAACTGCGTTTGAAACTACTGATCTGTAAAAACTGCTGCATCCATCCACGATGAATTGCATTTGTAGAGCCAGACTGATTGTGTTGGCCCTTTTGGTGGCGGCCTTATGCATTTAATGCATGTGTATTGTATGGGCTTTGCCGAAACTGCATTCTTCATTTTTTTTTCCACAAGGGATAGTAATGGACATTTTATGCGGTTTTTGTTGGCACTGGAAGGGGGCAACTACGAGGTCACCAATGACACAAGAGCTGCGATTACATGTTCTTACTTTTCTTCACCTCTTGATGTTTGTTTCAACACGGCAACGCAGATTACTAGAGAATCATGATAAGATGAGATAGTACTTACCAAACCGCTTACATCGGTGTTTTTTTTTTCTTTTTCGGTACACACAGTGAAAACTTATTTAATAAATTAGCATTATATGGGATGGGAAGGACAGCTCTATTCCTCATGACTTGATATTATTCCCTGGATCTGTGATACCCATTTTCAGAGATTGAATTTGTCGCTGATGTATGGCGCAAAAAACATCCTACTCAACTGGGAATTACACTGAGGCATTTATTTTGGCAAGCCAGACTATACCAGTTATATAACCGTTGTTAACGCAGCAGGTGTCTGTGGTTAATTGTCATAAAAGATAGTGAACTCATTTCACAAATATCAACGGATCAGGGTGGTTCGATATTAGATGTTTAGAAAAAGATCGTTTTCGTGGCTTTCGTACAGGTGTACGAGAGTCAGGTCGTGGAAGAGATTGGGATTATTTTGTGAGTAGGCCTTGAAGACATCAGCAGTGGGGGTGGGGGTGGAGCAGCACTGTAATAAATCTTCCTTGTGGAGACGGAATAGTTTATGTAACTGTCCAAGCAATGTTTTCTCCTTGTAAATTTGAACAAAGAAGACGCAAACAATAGATTGCGCAATTCATTGCCTGGTATATTTCTCTGTATTTCGTCAAGTGACCGTGGCTTGTTACCTCCGCCCTGAACTTTGTAAACAAAAAGATATTATTCTGACAATATGGTTGCCATGGTAAAACAGGCAGTTGCATTTTGACTGTAGTTGAATTTGTTATTGTTACTGCAGTATGCACCTGACAAGATACAGTGAAATATGCCAGGCAATAAATTGTGCAATCTATTGTTTGTGTCTTCTTGATTTAACTATGTCTTCAAGCTGTTTGTCATTCTTAATCGGTTTGAAGTGTTCTAATCATGTCTTGAAACTGTCTCAGGTTCTCACTACTGCCAGATTAGTCATGCTGAAGACTTGTATTGACGTAAATTTAATTGTGTACTTTAAGTCCGTCAGTTTTCATTATTATCAGGTTAGTCAATCTCCGGTTCTAAAGTCATCTGAATGTGTACTTTGACCGTATCAGGTTTTCATTGTTATCAGGTTAGTCAATCTTTAGTCAATCTGAAGTTATCTAAACATGTACTTAGACCGTGTCAGGCTTTCATTATTATCAGATTAGTCATTGATCGATCTGAAGTCATCTAATCATGTACTTGGACTGTGTCAGGTTTTCATTATTATCAGATTAGTCATTGATCGATCTGAAGTCATCTAATCATGTACTTGGACTGTGTCAAGTTTTCATTATTATCAGATTAGCCATTGATCGATCTGAAGTCATCTAATCATGTACTTGGACTGTGTCAGGTTTTCATTATTATCAGATTAGTCATTGATCGATCTGAAGTCATCTAATCATGGACTGTGTCAGGTTTTCATTATTATCAGATTAGTCATTGATCGATCTGAAGTCATCTAATCATGTACTTGGACTGTTTCAGGTTTTCATTATTATCAGATTAGTCATTGATCGATCAGAAGTCATCTAATCGTGTACTTGGACTGTGTCAAGTTTTCATTATTATCAGATTAGCCATTGATCGATCTGAAGTAATCTAATCATGTACTTGGACTGTGTCAGGTTTTCATTATTATCAGATTAGTCATTGATCGATCTGAAGTCATCTAATCGTGTACTTGGACTGTGTCAGGTTTTCATTATTATCAGATTAGTAATAGATCGATCTGAAGTCATCTAATCGTGTACTTGGACTGTGTCAGGTTTTCATTATTATCAGATTAGTCATTGATCGATCTGAATTCATCTAATAATGTACTTGGACTGTGTCAGGTTTTCATTATTATCAGATTAGTCATTGATCGATCTGAAGTAATCTAATCGTGTACTTGGACTGTGTCAGGTTTTCATTATTATCAGATTAGTCATTGATCGATCTGAAGTCATCTAATCGTGTACTTGGACTGTGTCAGGTTTTCATTATTATCAGATTAGTCATTGATCGATCTGAAGTCATCTAATCATGTACTTGGACTGTGTCAAGTTTTCATTATTATCAGAATAGTTATTGATCGATCTGAAGTCATCTAATCATGTACTTGGACTGTGTCAAGTTTTCATTATTATCAGATTAGTCATTGATCGATCTGAAGTCATCTAATCATGTACTTGGACTGTGTCAAGTTTTCATTATTATCAGATTAGTCATTGATCGACCTCAAGTCATCTAATCATGTACTTGGACTGTGTCAGGTTTTCATTATTATCAGATTAGTCATTGATCGATCTGAAGTCATCTAATCGTGTACTTGGACTGTGTCAGGTTTTCATTATTATCAGATTAGTCATTGATCGATCTGAATTCATCTAATCGTGTACTTGGACTGTGTCAGGTTTTCATTATTATCAGATTAGTCATTGATCGATCTGAAGTCATCTAATCGTGTACTTGGACTTGTCAGGTTTTCATTATTATCAGATTAGTCATTGATCGATCTGAATTCATCTAATCATGTACTTGGACTGTGTCAGGATTTCATTATTATCAGATTAGTCATTGATCGATCTGAAGTCATCTAATCGTGTACTTGGACTGTGTCAGGTTTTCATTATTATCAGATTAGTCATTGATCGATCTGAAGTCATCTAATCATATACTTGGACTGTGTCAGGTTTTCATTATTATCAGATTAGTCATTGATCGATCTGAAGTCATCTAATCATGTACTTGGACTGTGTCAGGTTTTCATTTTTATCAGATTAGTCATTGATCGATCTGAAGTAATCTAATCGTGTACTTGGACTGTGTCAGGTTTTCATTATTATCAGATTAGTCATTGGTCGATCTGAAGTCATCTAATCGTGTACTTGGACTGTGTCAGGTTTTCATTATAATCAAATTAGTCATTGATCGATCAGAAGTAATCTAATCGTGTACTTGGACTGTGTCAGGTTTTTATTATTATCAGGTTAGTCATTGGTCGATCTGAAGTCATCTAATCATGTACTTGGACTGTGTCAGGATTTCATTATAATCAGATTAGACATTGTTTGTTTGTTTACCAACGGTCATCATTCTTTGGTCATGCTGTGAGAGGGAGAAAAACTAAAGTACACAGTGACGATGGGAAAGTTGGAGGGAAAGAGGGAGACCAAGAGAGAAGATGCTGGAAAGTTTGACATCATGCCATGGCAGATCATCTGTGTCAGAACTGATTAAAAGTACATGAGACAAAAGGCTGTGGACAGACGCGACTACCAACGCCATGCAGCATGGACTTAAAGAGGAAAAATGTTTTATGCAATACTTGCTTTGTTCATTTATGAAATTTCGTCACAGTTTACTCTGTATACCTTGCTTTAATACCCCCCCCCCCCTACCCCAACAGACACTCTTATTTTTATTTGGCATACTGTATTGATATACAGTGGGAGTCGCCGTGGCGGAGCGGCTAGACCTCTCTCTCCGCGGATCGGTCGTGGATTCGCTCCCTGGCAGAGCTGGACTTTTTTTCCTTCAAAAATAACCTTGGCTCCCAGGTCGACCTAGCCTTGATTGGGTACCGAGTGCAGTGCCGGGAAGTAAAGGCGGCCGGCGTGATGCTGACCACATCACCCATCTTGAGCCGATTGGTCTATAAAATATGTCTAGCCCTATACGCCTAAAGGCGTGGAAAAGGATCCTTTACTTATTGATATACAACAGAGTTTAAAAACATCTTAACGACCAATTTTATAAATATACAATATAATGGGAAGTCGATGTGGCTACATGTCTTCATTAGCATAACCAAAAGATATCAAGACTCTTCTTCTTCTTCTTCTTCACTTCCTCTTTTACCACTGTGGGTGTCGAGGGAGATATAAGGTTCTGTTTCTAGCTCTTCTGGCCGCCTCGACCAAAGGCACATCGTGCTGTTGTAGAGTTTCTCTGATGATATCCTTCCATCTTGTTCTTGGTCTACCTCGTACTCTACGTAAGACTCTACTGACACTGTAATATTTGTTGCGAATGGGAGCCAGCCTCTACTGAGCGAGGGACCTCGCATAAACATGCGTTGATTAGCAGTAACAGTCAGCGAGGAACAAGTAGGTGTCAACGATCCAACTGAAGGAAAGCATTGCCAGAGAATGCCATTTGTCACAAGCGTGTGAACTGTAATTGTGTAAAGCAGAATCGCTAATTCACCAGCTTCATGGAACTGGATGTTCATGGAACTGGATGAAGGAACGAGTCTCCCAGAACCTGTCCCAGGAACTGGCACTATCAACAATAGTTTAATGCATTTTATCCCTTCATATGGGTTCTGGGGCCCCAGCTGGGGGAGGGAGATAGACCCACTGCCCGTGATTAACATGTCACAAGACGCCACTAATAAGGAGGGTTTCTTTTACAGACGGAGTGCATCTGCCTGAGACGCGTTGAAAACCAATAGTCTGCATACAAATAAACAGCGTCTGTGAAAATGTGTAGGCAGAACTCAAGTTCTCAAAGAAGACCAAAGCCCATAAGTGGACGAACAACAAGAAATTTCCACTGGAGTTATACAGCCGGTGATAGCTAAGTAGAAGAGGAAGAACCAACAACGTATCGGCATTCAAGCCGCCTAACGACAAAGCTACACGGACTCTCGTGTCTCAAGCAGACAGACACAAACAACATTCCATAATGTGCCGGGGTGCTCTGGTACAACCGAAGCCATCGTACATTCCACCCTCTAATTGAAATATTTCTCCGATGCTGAGTCTCTCCAGATACGAAACGCTTTATATAACTCATCAAGGGCCAAGGCTATTTGTAACAGCTTCAATAAATACAGCATGGGAATGTCTGATAGAATATTTACAGTATTTCATACCCTTCTCTCCTCAAGTTGTTAAGAAGTAGTGATGGGCGGTCTTATTTGTTTACATCTGCTTCAGCCTGTGTTTACGGTAAAGACTGTATTTGTTAAACACGGTCGTAAAGTGGCAGTCTGAATATATTTTGACACGTCGTTAAGATCTACTTAGTGGCGGAGAGAGTTTCTCTTTAACTTAAGCATGATGTGTTGGGCACCTATTTAACTTTTTATTTTGTTTTAAATAAATTAAACTGTCATGGGAATTAGGTTTCTGATAGATTCAAATATTCACATTATAGACGGGCAGATAGATAGATAGAGATA
>CAJHNH020006667.1:716511-811511 GCA_905116865.2 Candidula unifasciata | reverse complement strand
TCCTATCTATTCCAAACGAAAGCTGAAAAGTTCGCTTTTCTGTGGAATGGAGGCATGTTTCAGCATTGTCATTTGAGAAATTTGAAAACTCTTGCTGGTGGAGTGCTTGGTCATTTAGCTTCATTAGCTGGCAATGAAATGTTTCTGTGTACTCAATATCCTGTTCAGAGTTACCAGTGTTTTTGTCATCATCTTCATAATCAGTGTTGTCATCTTTAACCGCCGGTGAAAAATTGACATCAAGATTGGGCTGCTCTGTCTCAATGTCAAGACTGTTGCCTTCGTCGTCTCCATCTTTGTCATCCTCGAAAGTTTTATCGCTCGTTGGTTCGCTGAATGTACAGGACGGCATAATGGATGTACTCACCTTATGAGCATAACTGGGGAGAAGTTCTATCAAAGTGTTCTTATGGTTACATGAAAAATTGCTCCAGTGCAATAGGCAATAGCGAGAACATGTAGTTGTAGAACATTATATGTGAATTACGTTTCTTGTAATTGTTTGCAGAAATTGAAACAGTGCTAGCCAATGTCTTGTAGATAGGAGGTCTCGAAACATTAACGTATTCTGGTTATATCACTCTGTCTAACCTGTCGTGCTCGTTATACACGTTTTCCATAATCCTCTTCCTAAACCACAGGTGTGATACATCTCTAGATAATGTTCTTTATTTGTAACAGCGAGAAATTTATTAGATTACCCGTTTTATACAGACCACAAGATACCCTTTAACCTGACCAACAAGATATCCTATCCAAAATACTGTTTCCAATATACACCAGCTGGTTATATGTGAGATAATCTAGACAGCTTTGTAAATATAAACATCATAAAACATCTCTGCAAATTCACAAAAACTACAGCAGGACACAGTTTACAAATGTACGAATCTAGTTTCCAGAGAATGAGTGAATCTGGAAGCCAAACAGGAAAACTGAATTGTGAAAGGGGCAGTTTTCTAACGACCTCTTTCCCCGGGACAAACTTCGCCACTGACCGCAATTGCCGTCGTTGTATGAAAACAAATTGAGCAATCTAAGTCCAGTTCGACCGTTATTCAGAACCGATCACCCCCAGCACGTCAGTCGCTTCTTGTGGCGGATTTCCCAAAGGCATTTGCCAATGAAAACGTCGGCGATTGGCCGACGTAATTAGCATCTCATGTAGAGAGTGAACTTCTTTCCCCGATTGGCGTCCGATGATCATCATTGGGGTGGGGCCAGCTCCGACGTGCACCGATACAGATACAGACCGACAGAGGAGAGCATCTGTTTGTTATAGCGTTCTCTGATCGATATGCGCGCGCGTTAGAAAATCACATTAGCGCCGGTACAAGGGGAAATCATCTAAAAAGGATCCCGCTATTAAAACATGTTAAATTACGGCGCATTTCCCAACAAATTTTTCCTAAACCCCTTCACGGATATTAACGTATTCTGGAATTATCGTTTTGTACAGCCAATCTTCTCTTGTTGCCACTAGCACTTTGGTTTCATTGTCTTTTTATCTCTCTGCTGCTGTTGTTTAAACACACACTCTCTCTTTTACTCTGGGTCGCTTTTCTCTCTCACATCTCCGCCAGTGTATTAATTTATTCTTTCTCCATGCGTGTAATAATGAAGATTAAACGCGCATTAATTATTTGATAATGTTTTTTTGACCAGCTTTCGCCATTGGCAACAATCGAAGTGAACTGGTAAATGATTGTTATTTACTTGCCAGTTTGAAAAATGGAGATTAAATAAAAATAACCCACATAATTGAAAATATTAGCTTAACAAAACTGGAAGCCAGAGAATGAATAAAATGCAAAAATTGAGAGACAAAAATTAAATAATGTAGCTATCAATAGTTTTAGACGAATATTTCGACAAAGATTGCCTCTTTAAAGAGCAAAGAAAGTCAACACAAAAACATAGACACATTGTCATTTAAAAAGCCTCAACAAACTAAACCATTCAACACTAAATTTCGATCAAGTAGAAAGTAATGCACCACGAGAGAAAGCTACACAGAAGGAAATAATTATTGATAGGGAAACAGAACAGCCTACGAGAGACGTAGAGAGCGAAAGGCAGAGAGACAGAAAGAGAGTAAGATAGATAGAAAGAGAGAGAGAGATAAAGAGAGAGAGAGAGAGGGAGAGAGTGAGAGAGGGAGAGAGAGAGAAAGAGAGAGAGAGAGAGAAAGAGAGAAAGAAGTGGTAGAAAAGCGAGCATGTCCCTTGGCCGACAAAATTAAATTATGGTGATAAATAGCGTCGAGTGAAATTAATATTTGGGGTGATATTTTTCCCAGTTTCCAGTCCCAAGTTGATATTTTGCCTTGTTAATGGTCCTGTATCATCATGTTTAATATTCAGCTTCAGCACAGACAAAGCTGGAATCTGCCCCCACCCAACCCCCTCCCCACACTCCCTCATTCCAGCCTTGCTGTTATTAATGGCCTCATTTCTAATACATTGTAATGAAACCAGACTTGTTGGCTTAGGCGCCTGATGGGATAGCATGGTATTTGATAACAATTAAGTCAAAATCAGTAGGCTCCAAAGTTTTTCTGGTTTGCTTATGTTTATTCGACGGATCAACATCAGTGCACACGGGTGTAACCCATAAGTGCTCCGTTCTACTTGTAACTCAAGCCTGAGTTTAAAAAATCTCAGTGGATTGCACGAACTCCGTTGCTCCGGCGAGGATCCTGAAATAGTTTTGGTAGATTTCTAACTGCAAATTTTTGTCAGGGAGGCGCCGTTAGGCTACTCATTTCGATTTCCAACTGCCAAGGCGTTTTTTTTTTTTTACGTGCGCAATAATACACACGGGTTTATGATCTTACTACCCAGAGAGCAGGGTAAATTACTAGAAGTCCACGTGAAAAAAATTCCAGCCTTCACCAGGGCTTCAGGGCTTGAACCCATGACCCATCCCTTGAGTGCGTGGCAAGACACCACTCCCCCTCCCCATCCATTTTTTCAAATATTACAAATTTCGGTTAGATAGAGGACATAAATAAAAACCCCAAGAAGTGTTAAAAAGGTCTAGTCAAAAACATTTACCTTTTTCTATATGTCAAAAAACACAAGAATAATCATTATCGACTGGTAATTTGTCGTATTAAAACAAAAAAATTTGATGGCTGACAATGTTTTGCCTCGATGATGTCTGCTTTTTGTAGGGGTCTGGTTTTGGAGAGGGCACAACGGAGATCACTCTCAGTAGCAAGCTGGCAGCACTATTTCATTTTCATGATTGGTATATCTTCTTCTTCTTCACGTTCACCGTCTGAAAACTCCAATGCAAAGTTCTGGGTATTGGTCCACCTCTTGTTCCAGAACCTGAGTGTTGCGTGCATATCTGTTTGACATATCTGACTTACCTGTGTGCAGAGTGTTGGTTCCTTGCCTCTCAGGCAGATAGGCAAGCTTCAAAGGAAGCCCCTAGTTAGTTGACTCTTACCAAATGCTTGCTTAGGAGGCAGTGGGTTTAATCTAGAGTTTCCCCACAACGGGGCCCCGGAATACACACCGGGATGATTTGTAAAGCTGAAAATATAGATTATTACAAGTACAGATGCTCAGTTTCAAAACTGCTTGACCCCCCTCCCTCTCCCCACTTTCTTTAAAACTTGCTCACGCCTCTGACGGGGGTGGGGGGGGGGCGAACTGGAAACTGTCCAGTCTAAATGCTGATCTGGTCTGAAGAAGCATTGGCATTTGAAGCACATGGGGCCAGAGAGCTGGCTAGGGAAAGGGATACTTCTAGGTGTGCCGTGAAGAGAGCGACGTTATGCGAAGGACTTGCTGATTGATGATGATAGTATGGTAGTGTCCCAAGTGCTATGATGACGATTTATAATTCAACATTCAACTCAAAGAGGATGTACTGCAGCGCTACACTGTCTGGGCTTCAGTTAACTTCGTAAGTAGTGGGACCCTAATAACCTTACTGCTGAACGGGTGTTTCTGGGATCTGTACCGGGGGCATTCTCATCCGAGTAATAGCACTTTGCTTCACAGGGTGGTATAATAGCATTTTGCTTCACAGGGTGGTATAATGGCACTTTTCTTCACAGAGTGGTATAATGGCACTTTTCTTCACAGGGTGGTATAATGGCACTTTTCTTCACAGGGTGGTAAAATGGCACTTTTCTTCACAGGGTGGTATAATGGCACTTTTCTTCACCGGGTGGTATTATGGCACTTTTCTTCACAGGGTGGTAAAATGGCACTTTTCTTCACAGGGTGGTATAATGGCACTTTGCTTCACCGGGTGGTATAATGGCACTTTGCTTCACAGAATGGTAGAATATCACTTTGCTTCACAGTGTGGTATAATAACACTTTGCTTCACAGGGTGGTATAATATCACTTTGCTTCACAGAATGGTATAATAGTACTTTACTTCACAGAGTGCTTTAATGGCACTTTGATTCACATAGTGGTATTTTGACATTTTGCTTCACAGTCTGGTATAATAGCACTTTGCTTCACAGAATGGTATAATAGCACTTCGTTTCACAGAGTGCTATACTGGCACATTGCTTCACAGGAAGCTATAATGGCACTTTGCTTCACAGGGGGGTATACTGGCACTTTGCTTCACATGGTGGTATAATGGCACTTTGCTTTACAGGATGGAATTATGGCACTTTGCTTCACAGGGTTGTATAATGACACTTTGCTTCACAGGGTGCTATAGAGGCATTTTGCTTCACAGGGTGGTATAATGGCACTTTTCTTCACAGGGTGGTATAATGGCACTTTGCTTCACCGGGTGGTATAATGGCACTTTGCTTCACAGAATGGTAGAATATCACTTTACTTCACAGAATGGTATAATAGTACTTTTCTTCACAGGGTGGTATAATGGCACTTTGCTTCACCGGGTGGTATAATGGCACTTTGCTTCACAGAATGGTAGAATATCACTTTGCTTCACAGTGTGGTATAATAACACTTTGCTTCACAGTCTGGTATAATAGCACTTTGCTTCACAGAATGGTATAATAGCACTTCGTTTCACAGAGTGCTATACTGGCACATTGCTTCACAGGAAGCTATAATGGCACTTTGCTTCACAGGGGGGGGGGGGTATACTGGCACTTTGCTTCACATGGTGGTATAATGGCACTTTGCTTTACAGGATGGAATTATGGCACTTTGCTTCACAGGGTTGTATAATGACACTTTGCTTCACAGGGTGCTATAGAGGCATTTTGCTTCACAGGGTGGTATAATGGCACTTTGCTTCACAGTGTGGTATAATGGTGTTGTGCTTCACATGGTGGTATAATGACACTTTGCTTTACAGGGTGGTATAATGGCACCTTGCTTCACCGGGTCGTATAATTATACTTTGCTTTACAGGGTGGTATAATTGCATCTTGCTTCACAGGTAGGTATAATAGCACTTTGCTTCACAGGGTGGTATATTGGCGTTGTGCTTCACAGGGTGGTATAATGAAACTTTGCTTTACAATGTGTTATAATAGCACCTTGCTTCACAGGTAGGTATAATAGCACTTTGCTTCACATGGTGGCGTAATGACACTATGCTTCAAAGGGTGGTATTATAACAATTTGCTTCACATGAAAGTATAATAACACTTTGTTTCACAGGGAAATATAATGGCACTTTGCTTCACATGTTGGAAAAATGGCACTTTGCTTCACATGGAGGTATAATGACACTTTCACAGGGTCGTATAATTGCACCTTGCTTCACATGGAGGTGTAATTACATTTTGCACTATAGGGTGCTATAATAGCACTTTGCCTTACAGGGTGGTATAATGGAATTTTGCCTCACATGGTGGTACAATGGAATTTTGCTTCACAGGGTGGTATAATGGCATATTGTTTCACATGAAGTTATAATGGCACTTTGCTTCACAGGGTGGTGTAATAACACTTTGCATCACAGGGATATACAATGACTCTTTTCTTCACAGGGTCTCATAATGGCATTTTGCTCCACAGGGTGGTATAATGGCACTTTGCTTCACAGGGTTGAATAATGACTCTTTGCTTCACAGGGTGGTATAATGGCACTTTTCTTCACAGGGTGGTATAATGACACTTTGCTTCACAGAGTGGGATAATGACTCTTTGCTTCACAGGATGGTATAATGGCACTTTGCTTCACATTGAGGTACAATGACAATTTGCTTCACACGGAGGTATAATGGTACTATGCTTCATTGGGTGGTATAACGACACTTTGCTTCGCAGGGTGATAAAATGGAATTTTGCTTCACAGGGTGGGATAATTTCATATTGCTTCACATGAAGTTATAATGGCACTTTGCTTCACAGGGTGGTATAATGGCACTTTGCTTCACAGGGTGGTATAATGATACTTTGCTTCACATGGAGGTATAATTGCATTTTGCTTCACATGGTAGTATAATGGCACTTTGCTTCACTTGAAGATATAATGGCACTTTGCTTTACAGGGTGGTATAATGTCGCTTTGCTTCACAGGGATGTATAATGGCACTTTGCTTCACAGGGTGGTAAAATGGCACTGTGCTTCACGTGGAGGTATAATGACACTTTGCTTCACAGGGTTGTATAAAAGCACTTTGCTTTACATTGAGGTATTATGGCACTTTGCTTTACAGGTTGGTAAAATGGCACTTTGCTTCACGTGGAGGTATAATGACACTGTGCTTCACAGGGTCGTATAATAGCACCTTGTTTTACAGGGAGGTATAATGGCACTTTGCTTCACTATAAGGTATAATGAAACTTTGCTTTACAGGGTGGTATAATGGGTCTTAGCTTCACAGGGTGGTATAATGATACTTTGCTTCACATGGAGGTATAATTGCATTTTGCTTCACATGGTAGTATAATGGCACTTTGCTTCACTTGAAGATATAATGGCACTTTGCTTTACAGGGTGGTATAATGTCGCTTTGCTTCACAGGGATGTATAATGGCACTTTGCTTCACAGGGTGGTAAAATGGCACTGTGCTTCACGTGGAGGTATAATGACACTTTGCTTCACAGGGTTGTATAAAAGCACTTTGCTTTACATTGAGGTATTATGGCACTTTGCTTTACAGGTTGGTAAAATGGCACTTTGCTTCACGTGGAGGTATAATGACACTGTGCTTCACAGGGTCGTATAATAGCACCTTGTTTTACAGGGAGGTATAATGGCACTTTGCTTCACTATAAGGTATAATGAAACTTTGCTTTACAGGGTGGTATAATGGGTCTTAGCTTTACAGGGTGGTATAATGGCACTTTGCTTTACAGGGTGGTATAATGGCACTTTGCTTTACAGGATGGAATTTTGGCACTTTGCTTCACAGGGTTGTATAATGACACTTTGCTTCACAGGGTGCTATAGAGGCATTTTGCTTCACAGGGTGGTATAATGGCGCTTTGCTTCACAGTGGTATAATGGCACTTTCCTTCACAGGGTGGTATAATGGCGCTTTGCTTCACAGGGTGGTATAATGGCACTTTGCTTCACAGGGTGGTGCGACACTTTGCTCCATAGGGAGGTAAAATGAATGGCACTTAGGTTCACAGGGTGATACAATGACACTTTGCTTCACAGGGTGATATAATGGCACTTTGCATTACAAAGTGGTATAATGGCACTTTGCTTCACAGGGTGGTAAAATGATACTTTGCTTCACAGAGTGGTGTAATGACACTTTGCTTCACAGGGTGGTATAATGGCATTTTGAATCACACGGTTGTAACCGCTCAGCATGCGGCCCTAGCGGGGTTGGATTTCATTCATTCACTCGGAGACGAGATCGTTCTTCCCAAACCCAGGCAGGTTACTTCTCGGCTTTTTGTCTAACATAAATATGTTCATAGGCTTGTTTGTGAGTCAACAAAATTTTAAAAAAGACAAACAACACAATTGAAGTTGAGAAATGTGACTGATACTGTGTATTTTTTTAATTAAAAGTAGAACAACGAAACACATCTCTATAAACTAAGCTTGGCTAAGCCGGACTGCGCGGCGACCGGGTGACGAACTCCTTGTGGTCCGTGTTCAGACCCGGGGGTAGGCAGAAAGGCCACATTCCTTTCGGATTTATGGTATCTTATCATGGAATCAAGGCCGATGGGTTGCGATATCCATAGTAACGAGCCAAAGTGTTAACAACTCGTGGTTTCGGGGAACTTTAAAAAAGTTTATTTTTTAAACGTTTTGTTAATACTGTTTAAAGACCAAACAGCACTCGATGGGTAATGTAGTCGGTATCACTTGACCGTCTTTACTTTCCCTGACAATTAGTAGTACCCACTTTAGGCTCAGTGCAATAAAAGTATGGATCTATTTTAAAATCAACATGAAAATGGACTCAAATTTACGACCATTAAAGGCTATGCAAACCCGCTACCGACTGAACTAAGATATCACTGCGTTTCATAGGCGCTCGACTCGCAGGTTATCTCCAGCATTAGTCTTCCGTGAGCTCTGGATTTGTTTACCGTATGCGGGATAGGCTATCAAAATATTCACCACGCATGTCAGTTACTGTAACTTCCGTCTCTAGGGGCACATAAATTATAAGCCTAACAAAGATCAAAGAAATTCTCTGCTTTAAGAAAATAACAGTAACTGCGCAATTGCAAATTATAAAAACACAAGGACAGGAGAAATCTAAGGCCACTTGCAACAAAATTCGTGTTGATCCATAAAAGATTTCGATAAAGTGTGACGGCATGAGTTTTGAAACGTACCATATCTTAACGCAATCCTGTCGATAGGGATAGTATCCAGTCCAGCACCTTTGGTCTTTCTCATCAACCTTCGTTACAGGATTTCCCTTTAGCGTCATCATTTACTCAATTCAATACTTGTGGATTACTATACAGAAGCATTGATGAACACCCCCTCCCCTTTTTTCACTCCCCCCGAGGAAGTCGTCATTTAGTGATCTCTCTCTGCTCCTTCTCCTGCTCTTTATCTCTCTCTGTATCTCTATTTGTGTGTGTGTACATGTGCCTCTCTCTTTCTCTCTTTCTTGCTCTAATTTGACCTGGGATTACCTGTGAGTTGTTAATTATTATTAAATGTTGTCACAATTAGTGTGTGTAAGTGCATGTATGCCTATTTGCTTGAAAATACGTACTTCATTTACAAATGAAAGCAGAAACATAAAGCTAATGTTAGATGAAAGAAAAATGTTAACTTTTGTACACAGGTAATACACGCATGTGAGCATGTAGAGAGTCGATAGTCCAGACCCCATGTTTTAGATGGCTCCTTTGTGCCAAAGAACTGCATAGTTGTGGTGTGCACAATCGTTAACAAAGGCAGTCAGGTCGTACAGGGGCGACATGTAGGCGTTACCTCCCTGGTCCCTTCCCTATCACGAGGGCGCCACTGGGTGACCCTTAGTAAACCCTTTCTACTATATTAAGTATTAATTAAACGTGGTAAACAATTTTGATTAAATCGATCATCGCTGGAGCTATGAGGTTTGTGCGTCCGTGATGACAACCAGCGCAACAACATCTACAAGGTACAAAAGTGAGAGAGGACAGTATGGTAGAAGACAACGCAATAGTCGTGCTAGTGGGAGCAAAAGCTAATCGAAGTCAGAACTCCTTGACAGGGGTAATCTCCCCCTTCTATGCTAGAACTTCGACAGAGAGGCCCAGTCTTGAAGAAACTAATATATAATGCTTACGTAATCGCACTTTAGGAGACCAGACTGAACACCAAGGAAGCTCTAAGTCTCTCAGGCTTTCAAACTTACAACAACAGCAAACACCTAGGCAATCCAGGTCAGGGGCGAATCTTCAATTGTAGACACAAGTGCGTGGAACAAAAGTGAAATTAAGGTGCTGGCAGTAAGAGCAGACGGAAGTAAACCTCTCACTCAAATTAATATATATGCCTGCAATAATACAACTGACTAAGAAAAATGGAAACTTTTAAATGTCATAAGCGAGCAAATAACCACCGACATCTTCAGGTGTGGTGACTTCGATGCCAAAGGTCGGCTATGGGGCAATACGACTGTTAGCAAACAGGGTAAAGCATTGGAGGAAACGCTAACAGACATGAATTTAATAGACAGTGTCCATGTTTGACATCGATAGCATAGCTTTAACATCAACCTACTCTATTCCAGTTATTACTTTTAATACTTTTGTCACTGGTAGAATCGTTTTAATCCATTCATGACCAGACAGTTCGGACTTATTAGTAACAAATGCTGCTTACATACAGAGAATTCATAGCACTTGCATGGGACCGAATGAGTTAAATCCTTTCTTTACCTACGATTCAATGATTGTTTAAACAAAGGCAGCTAAAGGAAAACAAAGCATATAGTGAAGGAAGGACGCTAAAGTAATCAGGACACACATCAGCCATTTTGGTTTGTTCTAATGACCCCACAGAGAGACAACAGGGTAAAAGTTTCTTCACTTTAACGTGGCTACTGTCCGGTGGGGAATCGCGTTGCGCTGCGACATGATTCAATTAATTGGGCGCAGCCAATATCTAAATCGAGTCGTGAGATAAAAATTACAGCAATCACAAACTGATCACTGGGTCAGCTCGGCCACCAGGGGCAGTCAGAGCATGTAATCAACGGTCACGTGGTTTGAACGCATAAAAAGCCGCGGGCCTAATGGACGGTTAGGTTGGCTAGTGCTAGAGCTTGAGTGGGCATAGCATAGGAGGAGGCAACACACAATTTGTACACAATTATTTTCGTTTCTTTTGTACATGGTTAGTTGCGTATCCTTTACAGGACGTTGCAGAAACAACCCCAGCAGCCCCTGGCTGTTGTGTGGTTTCTCAAGGCAAATTTACGTCCAGTAGTTTGCCATTGCTTTCTGGACGGTCGACTTCTTGATACCACAGTCGAAACCAACGCACCGCACATGGCTCGCAGCTGGGATTGAACCCGGCACTCCGGCATTACGAATCGTTCGCATCGACTTAGCCACAGAGCCGACTTTCTTTTGTACGGTTGAAGTAAATTTAGTGCAGGAACGTTCCAGGCCTTCATATATATTGGACACATGTTTAATTCTTTTTTCCGTCCTTTATCCCTCATAGGCCCTCAACCAAATCTTCACATATCGCTGTAGCCTTTCTCATCGCGTGCAGTGCAACCCATGCACTCATTATATTCATCTCTTTCTGCACATGTTTTTAGTCTGCTTTTATATCTTTGAGCCTCAGTGTGGTGATTTGGGTCGCAAACACGAGGGGAAGTTATGCCCATTTTTTTTGTGTATAAGGAGATACCCCGCATCTCACACAGGGCGCTACCAATCTCTACGTTGGTTTCAGAAACTCACGAAAGACTCCTGCCATATGGCGTCGCACTGCGCAACGGATTATGGCCAGCATCGGCCTAAACCCAGCTGACAGAGGATCTCAGAGCTGATGGTCTCCAGAAAACCGTTGGCATTAATCAGCCCACCCCCCCCCCCCCCCCAAAAAAAAAAAAACACCGAGTAAAAACGTCATCGAACACTCATTTGGGCGATGGGTCTTCTTCTTCAGTCCTTCTGTCAGACGTAAGAGTCGACTAATTGAGGAGCTTCCTTTGAAGTCGCAGTGCATCTGCCGGAGAGGCAAGGTACCAACAGTCTGTATTCAAGAGGGTGAGATCTGTAAAATTGATGCACACGCAACACTCAGCTTCAGGAGTAGGACTGCAGTTCAGTAGTGGACGAGCAACCAGAACCTTCCGCCAGGGTTTACAGCTGGTGAACGCGAAGAAGAAGAAGAATATGATATGATTAAAGACTTATTATTTTGTAAATTAAACGATCATATATGGATGATCAGGGCCACATCACGTTGGCAGGCAGCCTGTACTTTCCAGGACGATACCTAGAATGCTTTCTAAACTGGGCGCCATCAGATAAAATCGCTCTTGAAATCCATCCTATACTGATTGGAACCTAAGACCTCGGTTCTGACAGGCGAGCGTCTATGCATGTTGGTATTCGTTTTCATTTCCCTGGACTTCCAGAGACTGGAGATACTATACGTCGTCCTAAAGACCATGACGTTCACCACGTCCATCAGACCCCAGAGTTTCTCGGCACGTGAGATGTCTTTCGTTGCCAATGGCACTTTTCATATAGTTGCCTCTGTAGTACTTATCACGAAGTAAAGGCAAAGTATGCACCAGACACGGCTTTCACTTATGACACGACATCCGAATCCGTGTGTCCGAAGACAGCGGACCTTTAAAGCTTGTGTGACATTAAGTAGGAAATTTTTAAGATAGACTTCTTGTGTATCTTTACAACAGGAAGCTATTTAAACCTAAGTTACCATTTAGATATACTTTTCCGTCGGTTTTTTATCTTTTCTTGATGGTTTTAGTAGGAAACTTGGCCAGCAGGCTTCACTCCTTGCAATCAAATAGTGACCTACCCCACCAAGAGACTAAGACATTAATCAAAAGTCTCAGAAATCCCGATCAATCTTTAGGGTGGGGCTTTAAAATAACAAAACAGAACAGAAAATTGCGTCTCATATTGGGCGGAGTTAATTCAAATTATTTATAGCAGAATGAGCCTACTAGGTGTGTGGGCATTTGTTTAAACTAATTGGTGTTCGAAACTAGTAACAGACAACAAAACTATGAAGTTGATTTTGTGTTTCAGTTTGAAGGATTAATTTATTTGCGTCATTTTAATAAATTGTTACTGTGGTATGCACCTGGTGAGATACACTGACATATGCCAGGCAATAAATTAGGCAGTCTGTTGTCTGTAGTCTGTGTCCTATTTGTTCAACTTCAAAACGGGAAATATTGCTTTTATTTGAGTTCACCGCCCACCCTACACTGAAAGTTAATTCGTAACCCTTTTATGTAGTTACCTTAATATAACTGTGTTATACTGCTATACAGCTGAACGGGGTTTCTGGAGTTGTACCTGTTTAATTCTCATCTTTCAGATGTTAATCTAGATGGTGATTCTGGAGGAGATTAACGTGGAAAAAATGTTTAGGGGAAGCTACTGCATAATTTATATTGATTATATTTAAACAGTTATGTCCCCTAACACATCTGGTTGTTTTAGGTGATAACGCGAACGCTAAACACAGGTCCTAGAACAATGCCAAAGTCCAAAAGTGGACGAACAACCAGGACTTTTCGCCAGAGTTTACTTTTAATAGTGTTTTTGTTCCTATTCCTTACACATCAAGAAGATAACTAGATCTCAAATTAAGTAGTCTGTATAGATATGTACCTATTATCCGTCATCCCCTTGCGGGAAGCAATTTTTCTTTATTTTGAAGCCCACTCTGGCTCTTGCCAGGGGCGCAATATAGCCCAGCCATAAATATGGCCCAATGACTAAACGCGGTTTCCGGGACCTCTCCACGGGTGATCATCACCCATGTCGTGGCACTTTGTGTTATCGGATGTTTATCGCTTGTGTGATGTCCTAGTGGGGTAAAATGTACTACTACTACTACAAATGTAGCCATTACTGTTCATAGCAGTACAGTACTTGTACCCATCTTTGATGCAATTTTTTGTTATTTGAAGCCCCATCCTGGCTTTTGCAGGGGGCCTTAAATAAAGCCGGGCCATAAATATGTCCTAACGATTGAACGGGGTTTCCGGGACATCTCCACGAGTGGTCCTCATCCTCATGGTGGCACTTTGTGTCACCAGATGTTTATCGCAAGTTCGATGTCCTGGTGCGGTACAACTAACCTATCTACGTATGTACCTTTACGGTTACCTAAACTGTCATCTCCTAGAACCCAGTGTACCCCGATCCAAACGTTCTCGCGTAATAATTATACCGTCCTAATATGGGAAGCAATTGTTTATTATATTAACCCCCCCCCCCCTTTTTTTCCCCACCTTAGCTGCCGTCGGGGTAAATAAACATAATCTATCTGTTGAACGGGGTTTCTGGGACTTGCACCAGGGGGGGGGGGGGGGGGATTTGTATCCCAGCTTATTTCTATCCAGATTAGGCTTTTTTGAATCCATATCTGGCTTTTTAAAATCCCGTTTAGACTCATTTGTATCCAGATCGTTTTTTTAAATCAAGATCTGGCTTATTTATATTCAGATCTTTGTATTCAGAATTGGCATACTTGTAATCATATTTGGCATATTTTTTCATATTTGTATAATTTGTCATATTTATATCCAGATTTGACATATTTGTCTCTAAATTTGGCCTATTTATATCCAGGGTTTGCCTTTTTATATCCAGATTTGGCAAATTTTAAAAATCTTGATTTGGATTATTTTGATTATTTTTATTGATCTGGGGTGACCATTGTTATGTCTGTTGCTGTTTCCAGTTTATCCGGTCAAGGGACAATACGTGTAGCTGACCCGTCATTTAGTATTGTTAAATGATTGTCTTCTAAAAAATCCATTTGACTCTAGACATGATGTCAGTGTTGTACATCATAATTTTCTCACACAACAGATCTCTGCTAACATGATGTCAGTGTTGGGTGACTTGTATAGGTCTTATCCCATTCTTCCTCACTTCCTTTATTTAGTAAACAGCCTCTGTGTTTAGGAAGAACAGAAAGCTCACAATGAAAATAAAAACGCTTGTCTATCAGGCTTGTGTTCTCATCACTCTGCTTTATGGCAGTAAAACTTGGTCAACGTCTTCGCTTATCTGTATCCGGATTTGGCTTATTTGTATTCAGACAGACCACACTTATTTGTATCCAGGTCTGGCTTATTTGCCTCCCAATCCGGTTAATTTGCATCCCAATCTCATGTTTTTGTATCCAGATCCGGCTTGTTTGTATCACGGTCTGGCATATTTGTATTTATATTTGGCTTTTTAATTTCTAGATTTAAATTTTTTGTATCCAGGCCTGGTATATTTATGTTCAGATTTGGCTTATTTTTATGCAGATCCGGCTTACCTATTTATATCCAGATCTGGCTTTTTTCTATCCCAATCCGGTTTATTTGTGTCTCAATCCACCTTATTTCTATCGAGATACGGCTTTTTTTGAATCCATATCTGGCTTTTTTGAATCCCGTTTCGACTCATTTGTATCCAGATCGTTTTTAAATCATGATCTGGCTTATTTGTATTCAGATCTTTGTATTCAGATTTGGCTTTTTATATCTTGATTTGGCATATTTTTATTAGATTTGCCATATTTATATCTAGATTTAGCTTATTTATATTATTTGGCATATTTAAATGCAGTTTTGGCATATATATATATATCTAATTTAGCATATGTATTTTCAGATTTGTCATATTTATATCCAGATTTGGCCCTTTTGTCTCTAGATTTAGCCTATGTATATCCAGAGTTGGCTTTTTTTTTATATCTAGATTTAGCAAATTTTTAAAATCTTGATTTGGATTATTTAGATTATTTTTTGGGATCTGGGGTGACTATTGTTAAGTCTACAGCTGTTTCCAGTTTATCTGGTCTAGGGTCTATACGTGTAGCTAACCCGTCATTTAGTATTGTTAACTGATTGTCTTCTATAAAATCCATTTGACTCCAGAGTGACTTGTGTAGGTCTTACCCAATTTTTTCTCACTTCCTTTCTGTCGTTAACAGCGTCTGTGTTTAGGGAGAATAGAAAGCTCACAATTAAAAGAAAAACACTTGTCTCTCAGGCTTGTGTTCTCTGCACTCTGCTTTATGGCAATACAACTTGGTCAAAGTCTTCGCTTATCAGTATCCCTATTTGGCTTATTTGTATTCAGACCAGATTTTGTTCTATCCAGATCTGGCTTATTTGTATTCCAATCTAGCCCATTTGTATCCAGATCTGGCTGATTTTGTAGTCATATTTATCTTATCTATATGTAGATTAGGTTTATTTGTATTTAGATATCGATTATTTGTATTCAGATTTGGCTTATTTGTATCTAGATGTGGCATATTTGTATGAGATCTGCCTTATTTGTATCCAGATATGGCTTATTTGTTTCCTTATAAATGTGGCTTTTTTTGCGTCCAGACAGAGCTGGCTTATCTGTATCCAGACAGACCAGGCCTATTTCTATCCAGATCTGGCTTATTTCTATCCCAATCCGTTTGTGTGTGTCTCAATCCAGCTTATTTCTATCCATATCAGACTTATTTGAATTCATATCTGTCTTTTAAAAATCCCGTTTCGACTCTTTTGTATCCAGATCGTTTTTTAAATCAAGATCTGGCTTATTTATATTCAGATCTTTGTGTTTAGATTTAGCAGATTTTTATAGTTTTATTACATTTTTATCTAGATTTAGTTTATTTATCATTTGGCATATTTATATGCAGATTTGGCATATTTACATCTAGGTTTTGCATATTTACATCCAGATTTGGCTTGTTTATATATAGATTTGGCATATTTATATAACTTGCCATATTTATAACTATATAGTTGTCTTCAAATTTGGCCTATCTTTATCCAGAGTTGGTTCTTTTTTTATCCAAATTTGGCAAATTTTTAAAATATTGATTTGGATTATTCAGATTTAGCTTATTTGTACCCAGATCTGGCTTAGTTGTATCGAGATCTGGCTTATTTGTATCTAGATATGGCTTGTTTCCTTTAAAATTGGGCTTTTTTGCATCCAGACAGAGCTGGCTTATCTATATTCGGAATTTGCTTATTTTTATTCAGACAGACCAGTTGTATTTCTATCCAGATCTGGCTTATTTGTATTACAATCTGGCTCATTTGTATCCAGATCTGGCATTATTTGTAGCCAGATTTATCTTATCTATATCCAGATTTAGCCTATTAGTATTTAGATTTGGCCTATGTGTAATCAAATTTGGCTTTTTTGTAATAGGATCTGGCATATTTGTCTGGCATATTTGTATCAGATCTGCCCTATTTAGATCTTTTTTTAAAAAAAAATCAAGATCCGGCTTATTGATATTCAGATCTTTTTATTCAGATTTGGCTTGTTAATATCAAGATTTTGCATATGTATATTTGGTTTGGCATATTTATATCTAGATTTGGCTTATTTATATCATTTGGCATATTTATCTGCATATTTGGCATATTTATATCTGGATTTGACATATTTATATTAAGATTTGGCATATTTTTATAAATCGGGTTATTTATATGCAGATTTGGCATATTTGTCTCAAGATTTGTCCTATGTAAATCCAGAGTTGGCCTTTTTATATCCAGATTTGGCAAATTTTAAAAATCTTGATTTGGATTATTTTAATAGATCTGGGGTGACCATTGTTAAGTGTATAGCTGTATCTAGTTTATGTGGTCTAGGGCCTATACGTATAGCTGACCCGTCTTTTAGTATTCATTGTCTTTTACAAAATCCATTTGACTCCAGTGTGACTTGTATAGGTCTTATCCTATTCTTCCTCACTTCCTTCATGTAGTTAACAGTCTCTGTTTTTAAAAAGAACAGAAAGCTCACAATGAAAACAAAAACGCTTGTCTATATGGCTTGTGTTCTCAGCACTCTGCTTTATGGCAGTAAAACTTGGTCAACGTCTTCGCTTATCTCTATCCGGATTTGGCGTATTTGTATTCAGACAGACCACACTTATTTGTATCCAGGTCTAGCTTATTTGCATCCCAATCCGGTTACTTTGCATCCCAATCTCCAGTTTTTGTATCCAGATCCGGTTTATTTGATTCAGGATCTGGCATATTTGTATTCAGATTTAGCTGTTCAATTTCTAGATTTAAATTTTTTGTATCCAGGCCTGGTATATTTATATTCAGATTTGGCTTATTTGTATTCTAATCTGGCTCATTTGTATTCCAGATCTGGCTAAATTTGAAGCCATATTTTTCTTATCTATATCCAGGTTTGGCTTATTTGTATTTAGATTTGGCCTTTATTGTACTCAGATTTGGCCTATGTGTTTTCAGATTTGGCTTATTTGTATCTAGATCTGGCATATTTCTTGGCATATTTGTAACAGATCTGTCCTTTTTAAAATCTAGATATGGCTTGTTTGTTTCGTTATAAATTTGGCTTTTTTTTGCGTCCAGACAGAGCTGGATTATCTGTATTCGGATTAGCCTTATTTGTATTCAGACAGAACAGGCCTTTTTATATCCAGATCTGGCATATTTGTATCCCAATGCGGTTTTTGTGTGTCTCAATCCAGCTTATTTATATCCAGATCAGTCTTTTTAAATCCATAGCTGGCTTTTTGAAACCCGTTTCGACTCATCTGTGTTCAGGTCGTTTTTTAAATCAAGATCTGCCATATTTATAATTCAGATCTTTGCATTCAGGTTTGGCTTTTTTATATCTAGATTTGGCACATTTATATTATATTTGGCATATTTATATCTCGATTTTGGCATATTTATATTAGGATTTGGCAGATTTATATTATGATTTGGCATATTTTTATAATAATGGCTTATTTATTTGCAGATTTGGCATCTTTATATCTAGATTTAGCATTTTATATCTAGATTTGGCATATTTATATAATTTGGCTTATGTAAATGCAGATTTGGCATATATATATCTAGATTTTGCATTTTATATCTAAATTTGGCATATTTATATAATTTGGCACATTTATATCTGGATATGGCACATTTATATCTCAATTTGGCATATTTTTATCTGGATTTGGCATATTTATATCTGGATTTGGCATATTTATATCTGGATTTGGCATATTTATATTAGATTAGGCATATTTTTATAATTTGGCTTATTTATATGCAGATTTGGCCTCTTTTTATCTAGATTTGGCATCTTTATATCTAGATTTGGCATATTTATATCTAGATTTTGCATTTTTTTTAATTTGGCATATTTATATGCAGATTAGGCATATACTTATCTAGATTTGGAATATTTATATCTAGATCTGGCATATTTGTATTAGATCTGCCTTATTTGTATTTGGCAAATTTTTTGAATATTGATTTTGATTATTTGGATTACTGTTATAGATCTGGGATGACCATTGTTAAGTCTATTGCTGTTTCCAGTTTATCTGCTCTAGGGTCTATACGTTTAGCTGACCCGTCATTCAGTATTGTTAACTGATTGTCTTTTAAAAAATCTATTTGATTTCAGGATGACTTGTATAGGTCTTATCCCATTCTTCCTCACTTCCTTCATTTAGTAAACAGCCTATGTGTTTAGGAAGAACAGAAAGCTCACAATGAAAATAAAAACGCTTGTCTATCAGGCTTGTGTTCTCATCACTCTGCTTTATGGCAGTAAAACTTGGTCAACGTCTTCGCTTATCTGTATCCGGATTCGGCGTATTTGTATTTAGACAGACCACACTTATTTGTATCCAGGTCTAGCTTATTTGCGTCCCAATTTGGTTACTTTGCATCCCAATCTCACATTTTTGTATCCAGATCCGGTTTATTTGTATCACGATCTTGCATTTTTGTAATCAGATTTAGCTTTTTAATTTCTAGTTTTAAATTATTTGTATCCAGGTCTGGTATATTAATATTCAGATTTGGCTTATTTGTATTCCAATCTGGCTCATTTGTGTTCCAGATCTGGCTGAATTTGAAGCCAGATTTTCCTTATCTATATCCAGGTTTGGCTTATTTGTATTTAGATTTGGCCTTTATTGTACTCAGATTTGGCCTATGTGTGTTCAGATTTGGCTTATTTGTAACTAGATCTGGCATATTTCTTGGCATATTTGTAACTCATTTGTCCTTTTTTTAAATCCAGATATGGCTTGTTTGTTTCGTTATAAATTTAGCTTTTTTTTTTAGTCCAGACAGCTGGCTTATCTGTATTCGGATTAGCCTTATTTGTATTCAGTCAGAACAGGCCTTTTTATATCCAGATCTGGCATATTTGTATCCCAATGCGGTTTTTGTGTGTCTCAATCCAGCTTATTTCTATCCAGATCAGTCTTTTTTTAATCCATAGCTGGCTTTTTGAAACCCGTTTCGACTCATCTGTGTTCAGGTCGTTTTTTAAATCAAGATCTGCCTTATTTATATTCAGATCTTTGCATTCAGGTTTGGCTTTTTATATCTAGATTTGGCACATTTATATTAGATTTGGCACATTTATATCTGGATTTGGCACATTTATATCTGGATTTGGCATATTTATATCTGGATTTGGCATATTTATATCTGGATTTGGCATATTTATATTTGGATTTGGCATATTTATATTAGGATTTGGCATATTTTTATAATTTGGCTTATTTATATGCAATTTGGCCTCTTTATATCTAGATTTGGCATCTTTATATCTAGATTTGGCATATTTATATCTAGATTTGGCATTTTTTTTATAATTTGGCATATTTATATGCAGATTTGGCATATACTTATCTAGATTTGAAATATTTATATCTAGATCTGGCATATTTGTATTAGATCTGCCTCATTTGTATTTAGCAAATTTTTCGAATATTGATTTTGATTATTTGGATTACTGTTATAGATCTGGGATGACCATTGTTAAGTCTATTGCTGTTTCCAGTTTATCTGGTCTAGGGTCTATACGTTTAGCTGACCCGTCATTCAGTATTGTTAACTGATTGTCTTTTAAAAAATCTATTTGACTCCAGGATGACTTGTATAGGTCTTATCCCATTCTTCCTCACTTCCTTCATTTAGTAAACAGCCTATGTGTTTAGGAAGAACAGAAAGCTCACAATGAAAATAAAAACGCTTGTCTATCAGGCTTGTGTTCTCATCACTCTGCTTTATGGCAGTAAAACTTGGTCAACGTCTTCGCTTATCTGTATCCGGATTCAGCGTATTTGTATTTAGACAGACCACACATATTTGTATCCAGGTCTAGCTTATTTGCATCCCAATCTGGTTACTTTGCATCCTAATCTCACGTTTTTGTATCCAGATCCGGTTTATTTGTATCACGATCTTGCATTTTTGTAATCAGATTTAGCTTTTTAATTTCTAGTTTTAAATTATTTGTATCCAGGTCTGGTATATTAATATTCAGATTTGGCTTATTTGTATTCCAATCTGGCTCATTTGTGTTCCAGATCTGGCTGAATTTGAAGCCAGATTTTTCTTATCTATATCCAGGTTTGGCTTATTTGTATTTAGATTTGGCCTCTATTGTACTCAGATTTGGCCTATGTGTGTTTAGATTTGGCTTATTTGTATCTAGATCTGCATATTTCTTGGCATATTTGTAACACATTTGTCCTTTTTTTAATCCAGTTATGGCTTGTTTGTTTCGTTATAAATTTGGCTTTTTTTTTGCGTCCAGACAGAGCTGGCTTATCTGTATTCGGGTTAGCCTTATTTGTATTCATTCAGAACAGGCCTTTTTATATCCAGATCTGGCATATTTGTATCCCAATGCGGTTTTTGTGTGTCTCAATCCAGCTTATTTCTATCCAGATCAGTCTTTTTTGAATCCATAGCTGGCTTTTTGAAACCCGTTTCGACCTATCTGTGTTCAGGTCGTTTTTTAAATCAAGATCTGCCTTATTTATATTCAGATCTTTGCATTCAGGTTTGGCTTTTTATATCTAGATTTGGCACATTTATATTAGATTTGGTACATTTATCTCTTTATTTGGCACATTTATATCTGGATTTGGCACATTTATATCTGGATTTGGCATATTCATATCTAGATTTGGCATATTTATATCTGGATTTGGCATATTTATATTAGAATTTGGCATATTTTTATAATTTGGCTTATTTATATGCAGATTTGGCCTCTTTATATCTAGATTTGGCATCTTTATATCTAGATTTGGCATATTTATATCTAGATTTGGCATTTTTTAAAATAATTTGGCATATTTATATGCAGATTTGTCATATACTTATTTAGATTTGGAATATTTATATCTAGATCTGGCATATTTGTATTAGATCTGCCTTATTTGTATTTGGCAAATTTTTCGAATATTGATTTTGATTTTTTTGATTACTGTTATAGATCTGGGATGACCATTGTTAAGTCTATTGATGTTTCCAGTTTATCTGGTCTAGGTTCTATACGTTTAGCTGACCCGTCATTCAGTATTGTTAACTGATTGTCTTTTAAAAAATCTATTTGACTCCAGGATGACTTGTATAGGTCTTATCCCATTCTTCCTCACTTCCTTCATTTAGTAAACAGCCTCTGTGTTTAGGAAGAACAGAAAGCTCACAATGAAAATACAAACGCTTGTCTATCAGGCTTGTGTTCTCATCACTCTGCTTTATGGCAGTAAAACTTGGTCAACGTTTTCGCTTATCTGTATCCGGATTCGGCGTATTTGTATTTAGACAGACCACACTTTTTTGTATCGAGGTCTAGCTTATTTGCATCCAAATCTGGTTACTTTGCATCCCAATCTCACGTTTTTGTATCCAGATCCGGTTTATTTGTATCACGATCTTGCATTTTTGTAATCAGATTTAGCTTTTTAATTTCTAGTTTTAAATTATTTGTATCCAGGTCTGGTATATTAATATTCAGATTTGGCTTATTTGTATTCCAATCTGGCTCATTTGTGTTCCAGATCTGGCTGAATTTGAAGCCAGATTTTCCTTATCTATATCCAGGTTTGGCTTATTTGTATTTATATTTGGCCTTTATTGTACTCAGATTTAGCCTATGTGTGTTCAGATTTGGCTTATTTGTATCTAGATCTGGCATATTTCTTGGCATATTTGTAACACATTTGTCCTTTTTTTAAATCCAGATATGGCTTGTTTGTTTCGTTATAAATTTGGCTTTTTTTTGCGTCCTGACAGAGCTGGCTTATCTGTATTCGGATTAGCCTTATTTGTATTCAGTCAGAACAGGCTTCTTTATATCCAGATCTGGCATATTTGTATCCCAATGCGGTTTTTGTGTGTCTCAATCCAGCTTATTTCTATCCAGATCAGTCTTTTTTGAATCCATAGCTGGCTTTTGGAAACCCGTTTCGACTCATCTGTGTTCAGGTCGTTTTTTAAATCAAGATCTGCTTTATTTATATTCAGATCTTTGCATTCAGGTTTGGCTTTTTATATCTAGATTTGGCACATTTATATTAGATTTGGCACATTTATCTCTGGATTTGGCACATTTATATCTAAATTTGGCAATTTATATCTGGATTTAGCATATTCATATCTGGATTAGGCATATTTATATCTGGATTTGGCATATTTATATTAGAATTGGGCATATTTTTATAATTTGGCTTATTTATATGCAGAATTGTCCTCTTTATATCTAGATTTGGCATCTTTATATCTAGATTTGGCATATTTATATCTAGATTTGGCATTTTTTAAAATAATTTGGCATATTTATATGCAGATTTGGCATATACTTATCTAGATTTGAATATTTATATCTAGATCTGGCATATTTGTATTAGATCTGCCTTATTTGTATTTGGCAAATTTTTCGAATATTGATTTTGATTATTTGAATTGCTGTTATAGATCTGGGATGACCATTGTTAAGTCTATTGCTGTTTCCAGTTTATCTGGTCTAGGGTCTATACTTTTAGCTGACCCGTCATTCAGTATTGTTAACTAATTGTCTTTAAAAAAATCTATTTGACTCCAGGATGACTTGTATAGGTCTTATCCCATTCTTCCTCACTTCCTTCATTTAGTAAACAGCCTATGTGTTTAGGAATAACAGAAAGCTCACAATGAAAATAAAAACGCTTGTCTATCAGGCTTGTGTTCTCATCACTCTGCTCTATGGCAGTAAAACTTGGTCAACGTCTTCGCTTATCTGTATCCGGATTCAGCGTATTTGTATTTAGACAGACCACACTTATTTGTATCCAGGTCTAGCTTATTTGCATCCCAATCTGGTTACTTTGCATCCCAATCTCACGTTTTTGTATCCAGATCCGGTTTATTTGTATCACGATCTTGCATTTTTGTAATCAGATTTAGCTTTTTAATTTCTAGTTTTAAATTATTTTTATCCAGGTCTGGTATATTAATATTCAGATTTGGCTTATTTATATTCCAATCTGGCTCATTTGTATTCCAGATCTGGCTGAATTTGAAGCCAGATTTTTGTTATCTATATCCAGGTTTGGCTTATTTGAATTTAGATTTGGCCTCTATTGTACTCAGATTTGGCCTATGTGTGTTCAGATTTGGCTTTTTTGTATCTAGATCTGGCATATTTCTTGGCATATTTGTAACAGATCTGTTCTTTTTTAAAATCCAGATATGGCTTGTTTGTTTCGTTATAAATTTGGCTTTTTTTTTGCGTCCAGACAGAGCTGGCTTATCTGCATTCGGATTAGCCTTATTTGTATTCAGACAGAACAGGCCTTTTTATATCCAGATCTGGCATATTTGTATCCCAATGCGGTTTTTGTGTGTCTCAATCCAGCTTATTTCTATCCAGATCAGTCTTTTTTGAATCCATAGCTGGCTTTTTGAAACCCGTTTCGACTCATCTGTGTTCAGGTCGTTTTTTAAATCAAGATCTGCCTTATTTATAATTCAGATCTTTGCATTCAGGTTTGGCTTTTTTATATCTAGATTTGGCACATTTATATTATATTTGGCATATTTATTATCTGGATTTTGGCATATTTATATTATTATTTGTCATATTTATATTATGACTAGCTGTACCCGGCCACGCGTTGCTGTGGCATAGTTTGGCTGAATTGAAAAGAAAGAAAATAGAAATCTTGCTTCATACATCGAAGTAGTCGGAAAAATTACCCAAGTAAAAAGCTATGAAAACAGGAAAAATACACAATAATTACGAAATGATTGCTATGGTAAACTGTACCAAGCGCGCGTTGCTACGCCTATAATAAAAATTCAATTGAAAGGAAAGTCGATATAACAATATGTAGTATTTATTTTGGATCATTGTGCTGTTTACAAATCCTCAGGAAAAAACAGGCAATTTAAAATGTAATTGTTCTTAGTTTTTCCGCCTGGTGCGTACACGAATAAATCAGTAGGTTTTCCGACGCTTGAACAGGCCACATATGGCAGTCCATGTGAAAAGCATGGATTTTCCAAATGTAGTCCACACAATTGTTCTGACTGTCCCTGTGATTTGTTGATGGTCATTGCTAAGGTGAGTCGCACCAGAAACTGCAAGCATCTAAAGTTGAATGGCATGTCTGTTGGAATTGCGTTGCAATAGTATATCCTGGCCCTTAAATGTTCATGTAAAATTGTACTTACGATGATATTGGACACTGCAAAGATGTGGCGGATTGATGTTTCTGAGAAGAATAACAGGCACGCCAACTTTCAAGGTTAAAACATGGGGTGGCATGCCTGGCAAATAAAGCGAATTAAAGAACTCAGTTGGATAATTGACAACCTCGTAGCTACCAACTTCTGCTACCAACATTAACGCTTTTTCCTAGCTGTACCCGGCCACGCGTTGCTGTGGCGTAATTTGGCAACATGGAAAATAGAGACTTTCAAGGTTTAAACATGGGGTGGCATGCCTGGCAAATAAAGCGAATTAAAGAACTCAGTTGGATAATTGACAACCTCGTAGCTACCAACTTCTGCTACCAACATTAACGCTTTTTCCTAGCTGTACCCGGCCACGCGTTGCTGTGGCGTAATTTGGCTACATGGAAAATAGAGAACATAGAAATGTGTCTTTGCTTCACGCTAGCGATGTACAGTGCAACAGCTAAACCACAGCTAATAAAACTTTGAGTGGGTAAGGCAGTTACTGTAACTTAAATCTATCTCAGTAAACAGTTTATTGTAACCACCCATCCCCCAGTTCACATACTACTTTCTCCTTCATCGAAGCAGTTGGAAGAATTACCCTAGTGAAAAGCAATGAAAAGAGGAAAAATACACCATAATTACGAAATGAACACATTTGCTAATTGCTGTAAACAACCCTGCACGCGTTGCTACAATAAAAAGTGAATTGAAAGGAAAACTGCTTTAACAAAATGTAATGATATTGAATCATTGTGCCGGTAATTAAACATTAAAAATGTGTTTACTGAAGTGCTTTTTGGTAAACAATGTTCTTTGTTCTTCCGTCTGGTGCGTACACAAATAAATTAGAAGGTTTTCCGACGCGTGAACAGGCCACATATAGCTGAACATGTAAAAATCATGGATGTTCCAAACGTAGTCCACACACTTGTAGGGATTGTCCCTGTGATTTGTTTATGGTCATTGCAAAGGCGAGTCGCACCGGAAACTGCAAGCGTCTGAAGTCAAATGGCATGTCTGTTGGAATCATTGGGATGCGTGGCAAAAGTATATTCTCGTCCTTGAATTTCCCATTTAAAATTGTACCTTCGATGATATTGAGCATCAGCCTTTTCACTGAAAGCCTGGTACCATTGCAAAGACGTGGCGGATTGATGTTTCTGAGAAGAATGATGGGCTCGCCAATTTTCACGGTTAAAATGTGGGGTGGCATGCCTGGCAAATCAAGTTAATTTAAGAACTCAGTTGGATAATTAACAATTTCATCCTGATTCATTACAGTATCGATAGACGTATACGTTGTCACACCGCCTGGTAATTTGTCTTAGATGTTCGGATTCATGGCAACTCACGATCGAAAAGGTTGTTTGCAGATTGTTCTGGTGGAGCCAGTCCCACCTGAACCAGTGCTTTGTTAGTTATTGTCAAACATATGTCCTTAATGCAAACAAATGCCTCATAATATACATTTGGTATTAATTGAAGGTCCTGATCATGCTTCGTTTCACGCCAGGATGTCTTCACTCATGTAGTCTTTGTATTTTTCCCAAAGCTCTTTTGGAATGAATGGGAAGCAAGTTGTTAATATTATTGCAATGTGCGTATTTGCTGTGGTCGAGCAGTATTCGAAGCATCAGCGAGTGAAGTGTCCCAATGTGCATCATTTTCAAGAAGATTTAATTCTTGGCAACCTTCACGGTAAGTAGCGCATACTTTACCATAAACTGTTCTCAAGTCCTGGAAGGATGTCGGTCCCCGTTTGTTGATTAAAAGTAATCGCAAGTAAAAGCAATCTGCATTTTTGGGATGAACAGTGTACACACGGCCTAAAATATCAGTAGAATATAAATTAAGATGTCCGTCAACCGCTTGACCTTGCGTGCAACGTTGAAACTTTTTAGCTGATGAATTCCATGTGTAGTATATTGGCAGGTGAGAGTAAAGCAGTGTCTTTGCAAACATATCTCTACACAATGAGAAAAATCAGTTAACGTGGTTGGCGGTGGTAACAATGCTCGTGCATGTGCATTCTCTGTAGTGAAGTACACGCGCTGTCCACTGTCAAGGTGCACTGCCAAATAAACAACTGCTGGATGTCATTCATGAATTGGAAATGAGAAAATGTGCCATACCGCTTCATTGCTACTGATGTAGCGCCCCAGCTGATATTGCTTGATTTCATCGATAGATGCAGCTGCATGTCCCACTTCAAAGACTGCCATATCGCCTCCTTTGTTGACATATTTGCAAATGTACTTATGTTTGCCAAGAAATGTGTCGACTGGCCTGTGTCACCTACTACCAATGATGATAATGGTTCGGGTGGTGAATGTAATACTGGCCATTTAACTTTTCCACCAGCGCAGCACATACCCGGCATGTCATTCTTAAATTTGAAGGCACTGCAATGTACGCACAATTTATCCATTTTGCCAATAAGCGAGAGTGGATGAAGACCAATCATAATTGCTGGTGTAATGGAATGCACCAAGATTCAAATCAACATGCAGTGTTCGCCTGGATAAAGTAGTGCGCATTTGAACGTTTTCGAGTCTTGCTTTCCGTTGCTGGTCTAATTGAGATGAACGGGCTTCAACAGTGCGCACTCGAATGGTTTCCAGTCTTACCTCACGATGCTCGTCTGTTTTTGAAGCAATTAATGTCCTCCTCTTGCGTGTTTTAGGTGTAGATGAGCGCTGATCATCAGTAGCTTGTTCATCCTCATGATGAAAGTTGACTTGAAGTATCGCTGAAATAAATGAAAATATGAGCATGAGCTGATAACAATCTATTTTGACTCAAGAGGAAATGCATAGAAACTGGGCAGCAAATAAGACAATATAAAAAAGCCAACAGATAATGTGCATACATTTATCATTGTGGGATTTAAGGAGTGGTCCACACATGTATTGTCTTCCCCACAATGACAATGGGACCCCTGAACCCACACGGGGAATAATGATAATGTGTATATATTTATCAATGCGGGATTTAAGAAGTGGTGCACACTTGTTTCAAGTAAACAAAAAACATGTACACACTGGTTTGCAGTCAGTCTCACCCCACGTTGCTCGTCTGTTTCTTACGACATGCACGATAATAGTTAATGATAAAATGTGTATACATTTATCATTGCGGGATTTAAGAAGAGGTCCACATTTGTTTAAAATTAACCAAAAATGATAATGTGTATACATTTATCATTGCGGGATTTAAGAAGTGGTCCACATTTGTTTAAAATTAAACAAAAAACATGTACATACTGACTAATGTTACTTAAATAAATGCTCTTACCTTTTTATATATTTCTTGATAACCGATAGACATTTTCATTGCGGGCGGATGTTGACGATAGAGCGTCACTACTGCGCATGCACGGTAAATCGATCCCACGTAACGTGGCTATAATTAGAAATCACTAAAGTTATAAATATTAGTTGCGTATATTATCGCATACATTGTGGTCACCTATCTCTAATAGTGACAGGTTGAATTTCAAACCACGACGGTTCAAAATCCGGTATCACAACAAACATATCCTGAAAATTTCAGCTAAATCGGTTCAGTAGTTTCCGAGTCTATAGGGGTGAAACAAACACACAAACATTGATTTATATATATATAGATTTGGCATATTTTATAATTAGGCTTATTTTTTTGCAAATTTGGCATCTTTATATCTATATTTGGCATATTTATATCTATATTTGGCATATTTATATCTATATTTGGCATATTTATATCTAGATTTAGATTATTTATATCTAGATTTGGTATATTTATATCTAGATTTGGCATATTGATATCTAGATTTGGCATATTGATATCTAGATTTGGCATATTGATATCTAGATTTGGCATATTGATATCTAGATTTGGCATATTGATATCTAGATTTGACATATTTATATCTAGATTTGGCATATTTATATCTAGATTTGGCATATATTAGATTTGGTATATTTATATTAGTATTTGGCATATTTATATTAAGGATTTAGCATATTTTTATAATTTGGCTTATTTTTATGCAGATTTAGCATCTTTATATCTAGATTTAGCATTTTATATAATTTAGCATATTTATATCTAGTTTTGGCATTTTATATCTAGATTTGGCATTTTTATATCTAGATTTGGCATATTTATATCAAGATTTGGCATATTTATATCTAGATTTGGCATATTTATATCTAGATTTGGCATATTTATATAATTTGGCTTATGTATATGCAGATTTAGCATATATATATCTAGATTTGGCATTTTTATATCTAGATTTGGCATATTTATATAATTTAGCATATTTATATGCAGATTTGGCATATACATATCTAGATTTGGAATATTTATATCTAGATCTGGCATATTTATATCTAGATTTGGCATATTTATATCTAGATTTGGGATATATATTAGATTTGGTATATTTATATTAGTATTTGCCATATTTATATTAGGATTTGGCATATTTTTATAATTTGGCTTATTTATATGCAGATTTGGCATCTTTATATCTAGATTTGGCATATTTATATAATTTGGCTTATGTATATGCAGATTTAGCATATATATATATCTAGATTTGGCATTTTTATATCTAGATTTGGCATATTTTTATAATTTAGCATATTTATATGCAGATTTGGCATATACATATCTAGATTTGGAATATTTATATCTAGATCTGGCATATTTGTAGTAGATCTGCCTTATATGTACTTTGCAAATTTGTTAAATATTGATTTTGAATATTTGGATTACTGTTATAGATCTGGGGTGACCATTGTTAAGTCTATTGTTGTTTCCAGTTTATCTGGTCTAGGGTCTATACGTTTAGCTGATCCGTCATTCAGTATTGTTAACTGATTGTCTTTTAAAAAATCTATTTGACTCCAGGATGACTTGTATAGGTCTTATCCCATTCTTCCTCACTTCCTTCATTTAGTAAACAGCCTCTGTGTTTAGGAAGAACAGAAAGCTCACAATGAAAATAAAAACGCTTGTCTATCAGGCTTGTGTTCTCATCACTCTGCTTTATGGCAGTAAAACTTGGTCAACGTCTTCGCTTATCTGTATCCGGATTCGGCGTATTTGTATTTAGACAGACCACACTTATTTGTATCTAGGTCTAGCTTATTTGCATCCCAATCTGGTTACTTTGCATCCCAATCTCACGTTTTTGTATCCATCTCCGGTTTATTTGTATCACGATCTTGCATTTTTGTAATCAGATTTAGCTTTTTAATTTCTAGTTTTAAATTATTTGTATCCAGGTCTGGTATATTAATATTCAGATTTGGCTTATTTGTATTCCAATCCGGCTCATTTGTATTCCAGATCTGGCTGAATTTGAAGCCAGATTTTTCTTATCTATATCCAGGTTTGGCTTATTTGTATTTAGATTTGGCCTTTATTGTCCTCAGATTTGGCCTATGTGTGTTTAGATTTGGCCAATTTGTATCTAGATCTGGCATATTTCTTGGCATATTTGTAACAGATCTGTCCTTTTTTTAAATCCAGATATGGCTTGTTTGTTTCGTTATAAATTTGTTTTTTTTTATGCGTCCAGACAGAGCTGGCTTATCTGTATTCGGTTTAGCCTTATTTGTATTCAGACAGAACAGGCCTTTTTATATCCAGATCTGGCATATTTGTATCCCAATGCGGTTTTTGTGTGTCTCAATCCAGCTTATTTCTATCCAGATCAGTCTTTTTTGAATCCATAGCTGGCTTTTTGAAACCCGTTTCGACTTATCTGTGTTCAGGTCGTTTTTTAAATCAAGATCTGCCTTATTTATATTCAGATCTTTGCATTCAGGTTTGGCTTTTTTTATATCCTTTGATTTGGCACATTTAAATTAGATTTGGCACATTTATATCTGGATTTGGCATATTTATATCTGGATTTGGCATATTTATATTAGGATTTGGCATATTTATATTAGTATTTGGCATATTTTTATAATTTTGCTTATTTATATGCAGATTTGGCATCTTTATATCTAGATTTGGCATCTTTATATCTAGATTTGGCATATTTATATAATTTGGCATATTTATATGCAGATTTGGCATATACATATCTAGATCTGGCATATTTGTATTAGATCTGCCTTATTTGTATTTGGCAAATTTTTTAAATTTTGATTTTGATTATTTGGATTACTGTTATAGATCTGGGGTGATCATTGTTAAGTCTATTGTTGTTTCCAGTTTATCTAGTCTAGGGTCTATACGTTTAGCTGATCCGTCATTCAGTTTTGTTAACTGATTGTCTTTTAAAAAATCTATTTGACTCCAGGATGACTTGTATAGGTCTTATCCCATTCTTCCTCACTTCCTTCATTTAGTAAACAGCCTATGTGTTTAGGAAAGACAGAAAGCTCACAATGAAAATAAAAACGCTTGTCTATCAGGCTTGTGTTCTCATCACTCTGCTTTATGGCAGTAAAACTTGGTCAACGTCTTCGCTTATCTGTATCCGGATTCGGCGTATTTGTATTTAGACAGACCACACTTATTTGTATCTAGGTCTAGCTTTTTTGCATCCCAATCTGGTTACTTTGCATCCCAATCTCACGTTTTTGTATCCATCTCCGGTTTATTTGTATCACGATCTTGCATTTTTGTAATCAGATTTAGCTTTTTAATTTCTAGTTTTAAATTATTTGTATCCAGGTCTGGTATATTAATATTCAGATTTGGCTTATTTGTATTCCAATCTGGCTCATTTGTATTCCAGATCTGGCTGAATTTGAAGCCAGATTTTTCTTATCTATATCCAGGTTTGGCTTATTTGTATTTAGATTTGGCCTTTATTGTCCTCAGATTTGGCCTATGTGTGTTTAGATTTGGCCAATTTGTATCTAGATCTGGCATATTTCTTGGCATATTTGTAACAGATCTGTCCTTTTTTTTATCCAGATATGGCTTGTTTGTTTCGTTATAAATTTGGCTTTTTTTTGCGTCCAGACAGAGCTGGCTTATCTGTATTCGGTTTAGCCTTATTTGTATTCAGACAGAACAGGCCTTTTTATATCCAGATCTGGCATATTTGTATCCCAATGCGGTTTTTGTGTGTCTCAATCCAGCTTATTTCTCCAGCTTAAACCCGTTTCTATCCAGAAATCAGTCTTTTTTATAATTCAGATCTTTGCATTCAGGTAGCTGACTTTATATTATATTTGAAACCCGTTTATATTAGGACTATATCTGTTTGTTCAGGTCGATTTTTTAAATCAAGATCTGCCTTATTTATATTCAGTCTAGATCTTTGCATTCAGGTTTGGCTTTTTTTTGGCATATTTATATCCTCGATTTGGCACATTTAAATTTGGATTTTATATCACATTTATATATCTGGATATTTGGCATATTTATATCTGGATTTGGCATATTTATATTAGGATTTGGCACATATTTATATTAGTATTTGTGCATTTGGCATTTTTTAGATTTAGCATATTTTTGGCTATTTTTTCATAATTTGGCTTATTTATATGCAGATTTGGCATCTTTATATCTAGATTTGGCATCTTTATATCTAGATTTGGCATATTTATATAATTTGGCATATTTATATGCAGATTTGGCATATACATATCTAGATTTTGAATATTTATATCTAGATCTGGCATATTTGTATTAGATCTGCCTTATTTGTATTTGGCAAATTTTTTAAATATTGATTTTGATTATTTGGATTACTGTTATAGATCTGGGGTGACCATTGTTAAGTCTATTGTTGTTTCCAGTTTATCTGGTCTAGGGTCTATACGTTTAGCTGACCCGTCATTCAGTATTGTTAACTGATTGTCTTTTAAAAAATCTATTTGACTCCAGGATGACTTGTATAGGTCTTATCCCATTCTTCCTCACTTCCTTCATTTAGTAAACAGCCTCTGTGTTTAGGAAGAACAGAAAGCTCACAATGAAAATAAAAATGCTTGTCTATCAGGCTTGTGTTCTCATCACTCTGCTTTATGGCAGTAAAACTTGGTCAACGTTTTCGCTTATCAGTATCCGGATTCGGCGTATTTGTATTTAGACAGACCACACTTATTTGTATCCAGGTCTAGCTTATTTGCATCCCAATCTGGTTACTTTGCATCCCAATCTCACGTTTTTGTATCCAGATCAGGTTTATTTGTATCACGATCTTGCATTTTTGTAATCAGATTTAGCTTTTTAATTTCTAGTTTTAAGTGATTTGTATCCAGGTCTGGTATATTAAAATTCAGATTTGGCTTATTTGTATTCCAATCTGGCTCATTTGTATTCCAGATCTGGCTGCATTTGTAGCCAGATTTTTCTTATCTATATTCAGATTTGGCTTATTTGTTTTTAGATTTGGCCTTTATTGTATTCAGATTTGGCCTATGTGTGTTCAGATTTGGCTTATTTGTATCTAGATCTGGCATATTTCTTGGCATATTTGTAACAGATCTGTCCTTTTTTTAATCCAGATATGGCTTGTTTGTTTCGTTATAAATTTGGCTTTTTTTTTTGGCTGGCTTATCTGTATTCGGATTAGCCTTTTTGTATTCAGACAGAACATGCCTTTTTCTATCCAGATCTGGCTTATTTCTATCTCAATTCGGTTTTTGTGTGTCTCAATCCAGCTTATTTCCATCCAGATCAGTCTTTTATGAATCCATTGCTGGCTTTTTAAAACCCGTTTCGACTCATCTGTGTTCAGATCGTTTTTTAAATCAAGATCTGGCTTATTTATACTCAGATCTTTGTATTCAGATTTGGCTTTTTATAACTAGATTTGGCACATTTATATGAGATTTGGCATATTTATATCTGGATTTGGCATATTTATATCTGGATTTGGCATTTTTTATTAGGATTTGGCATATTTTTATAATTTAACTTATTTATATGCATATTTAGCGTCTTTATACCTAGATTTGGCATATTTTTATCTAGATTTGGCATATTTTTTATCTAGATTTGGCATATTTATATAATTTGGCATATTTATATGCAGATTCGGCATATAGATCTGGCTTTTTTGTATTCCAATCTGGCACATTTGTATCCAGATCTGGCTGATTTTGTAGTTATTTTTATCTTTACTATATCCAGATTTGGTTTATTTGTATTTAGATTTGGCTTATTTGTATTCAGATTTGGCTCATTTGTATCTAGATGCATATTTGTATGAGATCTGCCTTATTTGTATCCATATATGGCTTATTTGTTTCCTTATAAATGTGGCTTTTTTTGCGTCCAGACAGAGCTGACTTATCTGTATGTGGATTAGCCCTATTTGTATTCAGACAGACCAGGCCTATTTCTATCTAGATCTGGCTTATTTCTATCCCAATCCGTTTTTGTGTGCCTCAATCCAGCTTATTTTTATCCATATCAGGCTTTTCTGAATCTATATCTGGCTTTTAAAAATCCCGTTTCGACTGATTTGTATCCAGATCGTTTTTTAAATCACGATCTCGCTTATTTATATTCAGATCTTTGTGTTCAGATTTAGCAGATTTTTATAAGATTGAGCAGATTTTTATCTAGATTTAGCTAACTTATAATTTGCCATATTTATTTGCAGATTTGGCATATTTACATCCAGATTTAGCTTGTTTATATCTAGATTTGGCATATTTATATAACTTGCCATATTTATATCTAGATTTGGATAGTTGTCTTCAGATTTTGCCTCTCTATATCCAGAGTTGGCCTTTTTATATCAAAATTTGTCAAATTGTTTATATATTGATTTGGATTATTCAGATTTGGTTTATTTGAATCCCGATCTGGCTTAGTTGTATCGAGATCTGGCTTTTTTGTATCTGATATGGCTTTTTTTGTATCTAGATATAGCTTGTTTCCTTTTAAATTGGGCTTTTTTGCATCCCGACAGAGCTGGCTTATCTATGTTCGGATTTTGCTTATTTGTGTTCAGACAGACCAGGCATATTTCTATCCAGATCTGGCTTATTTGTATTACAATCTGGCTCATTTGTATCCAGATCTGGCAGAATTTGTAGCCAGATTTATCTTATCTATATTCAGATTTGGCCTATGTGTATTCAAACTTGGCTTTTTTGTATCCAGATCTGTCAAATTTGTATCAGATCTGCCCTATTTGTATCGACTCATTTGTAACCAGATCGTTTTTAAAATCAAGATCTGGCTTATTTATATTTAGATCTTTGTGTTCAAATTTGGCTTTTTTATATCCTGATTTGGCATATTTATATCTAGATTTAGCTACTTTATATCATTTGGCATATTTATATATTTCGATTTGGAATTTTTACATCTAGATAAGACAATTTCTATATAAATTTGGCATATTTATATCTAGATTTTGCATATTTGCAAAAAAACTTGGCATATTTATATCCAGATTTGGCATATTTGTCTCCAGATTTGGTCGATGTATATCCAGAGTTGGCCTTTTTATATCGAGATTTGGCATAAAGCAGAGTGCTGAGAACACAAGCCTGATAGACAAGCGTTTTTGCTTTCATTGTGAGCTTTCTGTTCTTCCTAAACACAGAGGCTGTTAACTATATGCATAAAGTGAGGAAGAATTTGATAAGACCTACACAAGTCACCTTGGAGTCAAATGGCTACAAAATCAGCCAGATCTGGATTTCGCATGGCGTGCTTTTCATCCTTTCTGCTATGGTCTGTCTGGTGAACTACAGGTGTCCATGTGTCCATACATCGATTTATAAAAAAAAAAAAAAAAAAAAACAGAAACAAAAACTCAACCACGTTCAACCTACTGCGAGCAGTTTCAGTTACAAGTGTGGTTTATTTTCTTTGTGTCAAGTGTATTAGCTATTTTAATTGTGCCATAATCTGTGGCTTGTCTTTGCACTTTCTGTTCATTTCCGAAAAGTCGTAAGTTGTAGGAAGTATTGTGTCTAAAGCTGCCAGTTTTTTGTTTGATTGACTGTTTCCTCACAAAAACTTCTCTCCTTCCCCCCCCCCCCCCCCCCCCCCCCCAAAAAAAAATCCCTCTCAATATGGAATGCATTTTTTGGCTTAAAAGTCCCATCCCGGCTGATATCAGGTGTGACTACACATTACAAATAAAAAGAAATCAAATAAGACAGCCAAGGAACCTTCCTTCATATAGCAGGCCTCAGGGCGGCTGAAAAGTGATCAAATTTGGAATTTTTGGTGGACAACTGAAATTGGAATTGGACGTCGGGGACCCTTATATATAACTTAACGGTTAAACAGTGTTTCTAGGACTTGTGCCGATGTGATTCTCATCTGAATGGTAGTACTTTGTGTCACCGGGTGTTTATCGCCTAGTGTGCTGTCCTGGTGGGGTTGAACGTCACTCACTCTAGTGGCAGATTGTTATGTTTTGCACTTCTGATGACTGATTAATGCATTCGATTCGCCTTTAAGCTTTCGGAGTTTGCCCGGACTTATATGCTATTTTAAAATTTTTTGAATATAGCAGTGATAGGCATTTTGTGGCACAGAAACGAAGAACCATGGGTGAGACTGAACATTTAAAAAACAACTAACATCATCATCATCACGTGCCTTGCCGACTGGCGTAGCTGTTCATGCAACTCCACAGATCTCGATCCCTTGTCCTCAGGATCAGTTCCAACGATGATATCCCTCCGTGCCCCCGTCGAAATTTATCCGTCATTATCTCTCTCTGTCTGCTTCTGCCTCTTCTACCGTTGATCTTCTTAGTCGTCACAATATTCCCCAGAGCTTCCCCCCCCCCCAGGCCCACCCCCTCCCCCCCAATCACATGACCAAAGAACAGTGCTTGTCTTTTCCTTATAGCTGTATATATTAGGATTGTGCCGGAAATTCGCTTTGTGTTCGCTTCGGGGCTGAATAGTGGGCCTAATAACTATTCAGTATTCGGCCGAATAGTTGCGGTCGAACCGAATACGAATAGTGGTTCCCTTACACCCGTTTCTGGACTGGTGGAAATGTACATATCAAAATTTCCCACCTTGGTTCATACTGTCAAACGTTATCTTTGTGCACCACCTACGAGCGTACCAAGTGAGCGTCTGTTTAGTACAGCTGGAAATACCTTCAGTGAGACAAGAAGCTGCCTTAATGCAGACAACATGGAACGATTGTTTGTTTCTTTAAAAGCTAATGCCGCTTTCATGGATTAACTAAGCTGTCAGTGACAATTTACAAGTTTAGTTACTTGTTATAAAACTAAGAATACTTTTATTCCTATGTATAAGTTACCACAGACTGACCGACCAAAGGATGCAAAACATGAAATGTTTTTAAAAGTTTACTATTCTGTACTACATTTTGTGAAGTAAAATTTTAGCGTACATTTGACATTATGAATATTTTTTTTTTAAAGATCTATTTTATACACTATACGAAAGTGGAAGAATGGGCCTCAATTTGAATAGTGGGAAGACAGAAGTAATGGTGGTATCAAAGAAGATAATTATTTCAAAATGTGTAATAAAAGTCAATGGTTTTATTTTGGGACAAGTGCAGAAATTTAAGTATCTGGGCACATGGATAATATCAGATGGAAGATGCATTACTGAAATGAGAAACAGAATAAGACAGACAAAAACTGCATTTTTTAAAAGGAATAACGTCTTATGCAATATATCTTTATCATTGAAGGCTAGAGAAAGAGTTCTTGCTTGCTACATACATCCACTTTTAACAGATGGCTGTGAGTCCTGGACAATCGGTAGGCAGGCCAAACAATTTCTTGAGGCATCAGAGATGTGGTGTTACAGAACAATGCTTAAAATACTCTGGACAGCCAAAAGAAAGCAACCAAGAGGTTTTGAAATAGGCGGGAGCCCGAAGACAACTTATCACAGACATCAAAAGGAGACAGTCATCATTTTTCGGACATGTTATGAGAAGAGGGAAAATAGAACATGTTATGACCACTGGAAAGATCTGTAGAAGAAGGGATAGAGGAAGGCCACGAGAAAAGATGCTTGACAGTCTTGTTGCATGGCACGGAGGTGTGTCGGCACACGGACTGATACATGCTGCAGGAGATAGCAGATTGTGGCGAGGCATAATCGCCTATGCCAGTAGGCAAAACACCTGATGATGCTGATTCACTATTCGTATTCGTTTTCGGCCGAATTGTTGGTCCAACTATTCGTAATCGGCCGAATAGTGAAAATCACTATTCGGGACAGCCCTAGTATATATTGATCTGCTTTCATTAGCTTGTCTCAAGCAATCCTCGTTAGTTACTCTGGCATTCCAAGGGATTCTTAACATTCGTTGAGAAACCACATTTCCGTCGCCTAAAAAGTTCTTTTTAGTTTGTGCATTCACATTCCATGATTCATTACCATATAACAATTTAGGTACTGCATAACATTTAAGTGCTTTCCCTTCCACATACAAATACTAACATAACGAATTTTAAACTTTACTCATAAAGATTTATTAAATAATTGTATCCTAACGATTATATATATATATATATATATATATATATATATATATATATATATATATATATATATATATATATGTATATATATAAATGTATATGAATATAAATATGTGTATACATATATATGTGTATGAATATAAATATGTGTATACATTTATATATATGTATATGAATATAAATATGTGTATACATATATATATGTATATGGATATAAATATGTGTATATATATGTATATGAATATATATGTGTATATGTATATATATGTATATATATATATATATATATATATATATATATATATATATATATATATATATATTTTTTTTTTTTTTTTTCTTTTTCAAGTAGTCTGCATAGAAAATTCTAGCAATTACTGCAGTCGACAGTAGCAATGACTAGGTACACTAACTGGGACGAATGCGTCTGATCCATTTCCAGTATCTACAGTAATCCACTGTATCCGGTTTGTTACTTGGCACGTGCCGGATGAAGAGCATGAAGCACCTAGTCTGTTGAATGGAATGTTTATACAGTCAGTTCAAGAGTAGACTTATGCCTAATGTTAGGTGGGAAATTAATGAATAACACTGTTTATTAGAATTATGTTTAACATTGGATGGGAAGTTTATACACAACACTAGATGGGAGATTTATGTTTACCTTGTTTCCTAGAAAATAAAACTGGGTCTTTTACTAATTATCGCTCCCCTTGGGCTTATTTCCGGGGGATATCGTCTCTTTTTTTTTCACGCGCATGCGCGCACACACATACACACAACCACTCACGCATTCCCTCACACAATCATTTTTTATATATATACAGACACACTCACATACACATATATACACACATATGTATATATATATATACATATATATTTATGTGTGTGTGTGTGTGTGTGAGCGTGAGTGGGCGAGTCTATGTGTGTGCGCATGCCTTTTTCAACCATGCTTTTGTGTTTTTTCCTTGAAATTCATATTATGCATCCACTGTGTGGGTTCTGGGGCTCCATTGTGGGGGAAAACAAGAATAGACCCACTGCTTCTCCAACAAGCGTGTCGCAAAAGTCGATTAACTGGGGGTTTCCTTCGAAATCGGAGTGCATCTGTCTGATGGGTAAGGAACCAAGAGTTTGCATACGCCTAAGACAAATGTGTAAAACTTTTGTGCACGCAACACACAGGTTCTGTGACATGTCTAAAGTTCAGACGTGGATGAACACCTAGAAGTTTTCGTTGGAGTTTACAGCCGTTGAACGCGAAAAAGAAGAAGAGATATTAAGCATATTGTTGTATGAACATTATATTACTCGTTAGCGCAGTCGATAGGAGACTCGCTTTCAAATCTAGCTGCGATTCGCTGCAGCCACGGTCGGTGTTCGAAACCGGGCGGTTCCCGGGGTTCACCCAGCCTCTAGGAAATGGGTACCAGAGTTACCACTCTGGGGTAAATAGAGGAACGTCGCTGTAGCTAAAGAGTTACGTGCTGACGGCGACACAGGCGGACAGTTTCTTATCAGCTGTCCGTACTGGTGGCAGATCACTTATGGTTTATAACCGTGTGCAATGACGCTGGTTGACATCTCCCGACTTTACTTTACTTTATGCTTTATTGATAAAATAAATTCTGTGTAAAAGATGAGTACGTAGAAGGGTCGAATGTAAGACGGGCCTGCCTGTCCAGTTTGTCATCTTTTGAAAATAAACCTCGTTCTTTCGTTCGAAAATGTATATCGCGTAACACATGAACATTTCTTTGTCTAAACATATTGCAAAATTAATACCGTACCTGTTGTTTAACCGATTATATAGACATTCTAACCATAGGTGAAGGCTCTGTTGTTTAGATTTCAGCCAAATGATTTAACAATACAGCCTCGACGTGCCAGTATCTCGATTTCAATGGCGGGCGGTGTGGTTACGGACCGTTCTTGTGCTTTTCAGATGATGCCACGAGATTCGCACCGTGGAAGAAACGTCAGGTTTTACCAGGTAATATTTCAAAATGTAAAACGATTGGTGCGTCGCAGCTGGACTTCATATTGGAGACTGCAGTAACTATGGATACCTTAACTTTTTTGAGCTAACAACGGCACGCCCCAAGCAAGTCAGAATCCCCCCCCCCCCCCCCCCCCACAACCCCCATCAGCAACAAAAAAAGATTTTCTATTATTATTATTAATCATTAAGGAACTAAAACATTTTAAGAACATAAGACTAGATAAGTCTATAATTTGTTCACACACACACACACACAAAAGCAAATGTCCCTTTATATGCTAGTGACGCACTGGGCTCATGAGGTGAGATAGACCAGTGATTCCAAAACTGTGCGCCGCGGCGCCCCGGGGAGCCGCGAAATATTCTAAGATACAAGAGTTTTTTTTTTCAAAAACCTCTTACATACGAATAGTGATACTTTTACTTAGGTTAGGGCGCTGTGGAAAACATTTAATTGAAGAAATGCGCCGCGGCTAAAAAAAAAACGTTTGGGAAACACTGAGATAGACATTCTCATAGACAAATACCCAAAAAAAGACAACGTCTTTACATTGTTTTCGGAAAGGGGGGAAAGGGGGGGGGGGTGGACTACCTAAGGGAGGGGGACTAACACCCCCCCCCCCCACCTCACACTTAGGGGAGGGAGGGTGGTGTCTCAGATAAAACTTGAGGTTGCGGCGCTTCTGCCAAGAGAAAACTTACGATATGCAGTTTATAAAAGTGATTTCCTGGTACGAGAGACACTTACGATATGCAGTTTATAAAAGTGATTTCCTGGTAGGAGGAACACTTACGATATGCAGTTTCCGAAGGTGATTGCCTGGTAGGAGGAACTGTAGTGCCTGACATTGTAGGTAGTCCCTGTGTACTCCGAGACAACCGTGCTGACGATGGCGAACGATAAATTTCTGCAGAAAAGAAAATACAAATTGATCATTCAATCGACAAAGGTAACTGGGTGCACACACCAACTTTTTTCCTCAAGACTCGATTGATCACCTCTCTATATAGGACAGTATGTTAAATTTATACTTAGGACATGGCATAACAGACTTCGCTAACATCTGTTCAAACTTTTCGGTGTAGGAAACAAGGAGACGTGTCTCCTGCAGTTTGGCACGAGGGAATCTCGAGCTCGTGCTCCAACACTGTCAACCGTCTGCTGCCAACAGAGGCGCAATCTGGTCTGTTCCAGCCTCAATGAAGACAAAGCTGTTTGGTATCCAAGAGATACAGACTGCAAGATAACTTTCAGCAAGGCTACTGGCCTCCTGATATGTTTTCTGACAGAAGGATCGATGAAGTAGAAGAAGAATATGAAGAAGAAGGCGATGAAGAAGAAGGATGAGGACTGTCCCATAACAACATCAACTCCCCTACCACAATAGACTTGCCCACAGTCTGGACTCCCCTATACTAATTGGTGTATCTATATCTCGGATAGTCCGTCCGTAGATATATAGTTCTTTTCTTATTGGGGAGTACAGATGTGAGAAACATATATAAATCATTCCTAAATTGATCCTTCTAGGCGTATAGTGTCAATATGTATGATATGACACGTTTTCTGCACCTGTTCAAGCTTATTAGTTTGAACGCTTCACTGCGCGCTTGAGCCGCATCCTTACTCAACGGTGGTAGTTATGGACTAGAATTGTGTACGTCACTAATGCTCAATCCGTTCAAGAGAACAGCTGTGTCTTGGCACTGGGGCCACTTGATCGTTAACCGTTTTCTATGAAAATATTCGTCTGTATGGGATGCTGGAGAATCCAACAAGTGTCAAAGCTATAGTCGGACTGTCCTTTCGACCGCCATCCTGGCTATTCGAGCAACATTGTTATGTCGCCTGTGTAAATGTAGAGAGCCTGAGCATCAGGTAACATTGTATCCTATTGTTTAAACACGTCCGAGTTAATTCGCACAGAAGATGTAGCGCAGTGATTATCAACTACTATGTGGTCTGCACGTTGAGGTCGACACCAGCGAACGTCATTGAGAGACGAATCGATCCTTCCATTTGTTACGAGCGACTAGAATTATCACTTCACGCAGTGCATGCAGAGTCAAGAAAACCTAGAGGTCTACAGTCCTGTGTTGCTGAGACGCTTGAGGACTCCCATAAGCTAAGTCCAGTTATCTGCAAGGAATAGTGACGAACTCCGCACTCGAATTTCCAGCTATCTCGCTTCTCTCTCAGTGCAGAGATGAAAAAGGATCTGTTGGTGGCACCTAAAGGAGACCTGTCTATTAATTCTAGTTATGAAACTTCAAGTTGAACTTTTGTTCTGTTTCAGTGGAATATGTTGTCTCCTAATGTTTTAACGTTATATTATACTATGATCTTTTTTCAAAAGTCTTCTTGTTCTTGAACGAAGTTGAGTTGATTTAGTTACTTGTGGTCGTTGAGATGAAAATAATGTCTTGTCTAATCAACTGTTGTTTGTATATTCGACTGTGTTAACGTCGTTTATCAGTCTGGGTGCAAAATAAGTAATGAGGATGTCTGGCCGAGAGGTACCCAAGAGTTTGAATCAACCCTGTGGAGTCAGAGCTCGAGTTACCTCATTTCTGAGATGGGCTGAATGTATGTTTTAACCGAGGACTTGGCCTCTAGACAAACGAAAGCCAGGATTAAGAAAACCCCTATCTCAGAGTACTTGAGGATCCGGGAAAATAATCCGGAAGTAAAGGTACGCGACGAAACTGCCATACGACAAGGAGGAGGAAGAGAAGGTAAAGGAAAAGACAGATGAGTAGGCGAAGGAGAAGGAGTAAGAGTAGATGTAGGGGGAGGAGAAAAAGGAGAATGAGAAGTAGTAGTTACAGCAGCAGCAGCAGCAGCATTAGTAATCATTGTAGTGGCATCAGCAGCAGCAGCAGTAGTGGTTGTAGTAGTAGCTATAATAATAGTAGAAGAAGAAGCAGACGATGACGATGGTGATGATTATAATGATAATTATGTACAAGCATGTACTTGATAATGCATAAGTAACCTAACATATATAACACATAATGATATCACACTTACGTGATACAGCACGATTCCTCTGTTGATGAGGGCACTATAATAGAACTATTACTAGATGAAAGCTTTTGTCTTTGTGAGATCTGAACCTCCTTTATGATGATTCCCAGTTTAAAAGCTTTAGCTTCCCCGTCAAGACGGGCTATTGTGTCAATAGATTCAAAGGAGAATAGTAGCTGGTCCTCCATTGGTAATGTGGAGGGGCTGTCTGTCAACGACAGTGTAGGTCTCCTTGGATGTAAGCTCTGGAAATAAATGGCAACAATAAGACAATAATTCATCACATGAACACAGCAGTGTGGGAACTTCCGAGCTCAGACTTACCCTATTTAGAACATATTTGTTTTAAAGGTGCTGAATGTCCCACTTCCCCCATTCATCGAAGTTGTCTCTCAAACAATTTATTTTATATTTTTATTTTACCTAAATATACTATGTTTATTTGCCACTCAGCTAATAATAATAGTTGCCTGGCAATATCTCCTGCAAACCGCTACACCCCAAGGCAGAAAAGGAGCGACTAAGTAAGCAATTAAGTTTGGAGCCTTTCAGGCTTTTTGCAGCAGATATGACTAGCTTTTGTTCATTTCTGTGACTGGTCTTCACTTTGCGATTGGTGACCCCAAGTTACTGTAGGTCTGTATGAAAACTATCTCTCCAGTTTTCTTGGTTTGTTTAGCAGCAAAATGCTACTCTTTTGTGTACGCAGTTTTGGACTCTCTCTCTCTCTCTCTCTCTCTCTGCTGTCTGTCATTCTCTCTCTCTCTCTCTCTGTCTGTCATTCTCTCTCACTGCTGTCTGTCATTCTCTCTCTCTCTCTGTTTTCTGTCATTCTCTCTTTCTCTCTCTGATGTCTGTCATTCTCTCTGTCTCTGCTGTCTGTCATTCTCTCTCTCTCTCTCTCTCTCTCTCTCTCTCTCTCTCTCTCTCTCTCTCTCTCTCTCTGTCTGCTGTCCCACTTTGCCCTCTATGCCAACCGCTTGTTGGTCTGCGACTGCTTATTGATATTTCACAACTACCCCTATATCATAGCCGGACTTTTTTCCCTTTCATAAATGACTTTGACTCCCAGGTCGACCCAGCTTTGAGTGGGTACCGGGTGCAGTCCCGGGAAGTAAGGGCGGTCTCCGTGATGCTGACCACATCACCCATCTTGTGCCGATTGGTCTATAAAAATAAAGGGCTAGCCCTATACACCTAAAGGCGTGGAAAAAGGACCTTTAGTTTTTTTTTTTTTAAACTTACCGCCATATCTGGAAGATATGGAGACCCTTCGACAATCCGCCACTTGTGGACTCGCAAGGTAGGTGATTGTCGCCCCGGGTGAACAGGGAAAATGGAGGATTCTGAAAACCTGTACTTGGAGAGGAATATACAGCTGTGTGTGGCTGTGGCCTCTGGGCGCCACTCGAGCATCAGAGGGAAAGGAAGAGTTGTTGTTAACCAGATGACAACGGGTGCCATCAGTATGGAACTGATTCCCTGTCTGTTGAGGAGGGAGACGGAGCTATTGTGTGCTTTTCCTGAATGTTCATATGTCGAATGATGAACAAAATGTTCGTTTTAGAAGATTTCGTGTTAACAAGTATTTTACTGTCTTTTAAATAACACTCATTCGTTAACTGGTGCTTGCACAGAAACAAAGGTGTGAAATATATGTGCGTCTTTATTGCAAAGTGGTGTGTTTTTTTTTTTTTTTATCTCTCTCTTTCATTTGTTTCCATGCTCTTTAAGCTGTCCATTATTCTCCGTTTTCTCTTTCTCTTGACTAATATCCTATTTCTGGCTAGGATCCATTTCCTATATCACACATTCGACTGTCCAGACCCGTTATGGACATCTCATGGAGAGACTTCATCTAAGTAAGTGAATGAATAAATGAATAGATGAATGAATAAAGCAATGAATTAATCAAGAACTGACATTCCTTTACTCTTGAGTTTCACATACGTACTCCGTCTCCATTATGTGGAAGCCAATAAAGAGTCGATACGCTAACAGTAACATATCAGCGATCGAAACCAATTGCAGGCTGCGTAGATTTTTGTCGTGGTATGGGACGTCGCAGGTCGACCCAGCCTAAAATGGGTACCAGGATGGGCTGTCCTGGGAAAGTAAAGACAGCCGGCGTAATGCTGACCACATTACCCATAGAGTGCTGATGGTCTGTAAAATTATGGGACGCTCTGTCCATATGCCCGATGCGCCGAAAGGCGTGAAAAGGGATCTTTACTTTTTTTTTTTTTTTTTTTTTTTTGATTGTGTATATTTTTGTTTGTCATTGAAATATTGCAATTCGTGTCCTATGCTGATGAATTCTTTGTGGTCGTAATGTTCATTTACGGTTCATGGTTGCGATAATTTGAAGCTTACTAGTTCTAATTTTCGTCTGGTGTGATAATTTTTATGGTAATAGAGGTAATGTGCGAATAATTGCTCTGTTTTAAGTCTTGCGTTCAATAAACCTCGGACATTTCCTTTGTCTTTTTATAAAGAATTCAACGAATGATCTAGTAATATCCACGATCACCACGTCATCGACATTTTTGTTCATTTCTGTTCGAAGTATTCACTGTATTTGTCTTCTAATCAAAACTCGACGGCCTCTTCACAATTTCATTACTCATTGTGTGACATTTGCATTCATAATTTGTACACGAAGTAGCAGTCCATTCTGATGAAGTCAAGATCCTGCCTGTCACTTTTATTTCCCAGGGTATATCCATCGACCTATTTTACGCTAAATCAACCTAGAAGTTTATGCCACATAAACACCCTGTAATATCATGTTTGCCTGCACAAAGTATGACATGAGAACAAACACCGCGAAAACTTAGGTAATCAGGATAGACAGGAAACATAATATCATGAAAACAAATTAAACAAGTTAAACAAATACGAGCATTCAAATATCTAGGAGCATTTTTACGAATGGTGGCAAATTCGAAAGAGAGAAGCCAAAGCATCATCATCACCATCATCATCATCATCATCAGGTGCCTTGCCGACTGGCGTGGTCGATCATGCCTCTCCATAATCTGCGATCTCCTGGAGCATGTATCAGTTTGTGTGCCGACACACCTCCATGCCATGCAACAAGACTGTCAAGTATCTTCTCTCGTTGTCTTCCTCTATATCTCCTTCCACATATCTTTCCAGTGGTCACAACATGTTCTATTTTCCCTCTTCTAATAACATGGCGGAAAAATGATGACTGTCTCCTTCTGATGTCTGTGATAACTTGTCTTCGGGCTCGCGCCTCTTTCAAAGTCTCTTGGTTGCTCTTTTTGGCTGTCCAAGGTATTCTAAGCATTCTTCTGTAAAACCACATCTCCGAGGCCTCAAGAAATTGTTTGGCCTGCCTACCGATTATCCAGGATTCACAGCCAAATGTTAAAACTGGATGTATGTAGCAAGCAAGAATTCCTTTTCTAACTCTCAATGACAAGGATATATTGCACAAGATGTTTTTCATTTTATAAAATGCAGTTTTTGCCTGTCCTATTCTGTTTCTTTTCTCAGTTATGCATCTTCCATCTGATGTTATCCTTGTGCCCAGATACTTACATTTCTGTACTTGTCCTAAAATAACACTATCAACTTTTATTACACACTTAGGAATAATTCGTTTCTTTGATACCACCATAACTTCTGTCTTCCCATTATTCAAACGGGGCCCATTCTTCCACTTTCTAACACCACAATGTCTATCATTTCCTGTAGTTCTTTCTGACTTGTTGCTATCAAGACTGTGTCATCAGCATTACGTAAATTGTTTATATTGTGCCCACCAACCACAATTTCGGGCATATCAATTAAAGATCTCATTATATATTCACTGTACATAGAAAACGCTGTGTCCGTTATCTTTCCATATTATTCTTGGTCTACTTCGTGCATTTCATCCATCTCCTCCTTTGGTATATGCCCTGTATGGTATGGCATTACAAGGCATTCTCTCTATATAGACAAACTATTTAATTTGCCCTCTTTGTAAGTAATTTGAGGAGCGGCTTGGAACGCTGGGCTCTCAAACGGGAGACATAATAATACTAGTTTAGAGCAGAACTTTTCGCAGAAAGGCGAGAAGAAGACCAAGAAAGAGATGTATAAATAATTTAGCAGAAACCTGCAAAAACGATGAACAAATAATCCATCATCCAAGCCAACGGAGAAGCGCAAGTCAAATACAGAGAAAACTACGACACTGTTCTACAACCTGGTATCAGTAAGACGACAAAAGAATGAAGAAGAAGAAGAAGAAGAAGAAGAGGTACTGGAGCCAACCTTGGTTGCAGAGGCTGTATGCGACCTAATCCTTGACAAACTCCGCTGGATCGTGGTTTGCGTTGTGCTTTCCTCAGATTGTACACGAAGTCTGCAATGTAATAAACAGCACAAGTCCGCAACGTTAACTATACGAAAATATGTCCGTATGATATCTAAAGAAAATGTCAAGGCAAATGTAACTAGATATTAAAACATTTTAAAACACACTAAATGTATTCTCACAAAACCATATCTTCCTACAGACAGCAAAAATAAAAGTGCTTTTAGTTCATTACATTGAAATTTAATTTGCTTTTCAAATACGATTAGCACTTTTGTGTGTGTAAGATAAGTGATTTAAACAGAATACAAATAGAAGATACAGTTCCTCGAAGTAAAGGAAGCTACCGACCACTACGACAGTGAAGGAGACCTACACATATTTGGGAGTCACTGACTGGAAAAAGAGGACTAATCACAGAATTGTATGTAGTTGGGTGATATCTGCAATACTGAACCTCAAGGGCTTGATATTCTGAAGAAGAAGATGAGGTTTTGAGGTTTTGAAAAAAAAAACTGATCAACATGAAGGCACACGGGTGTAACCTATAAGTGCTCGGTTCTCTTTCTAACTAAAGTATAAGTCCTAAGAAGCTCAGCACAATGCACAGGTTCTGTAGCACCGTCGAGGATCCTGAAATACTTTGGGTAGATTTTTAACTCTAAATTTTGCCCGGGCAGCGCCGTTAGGCTACTCTTTTGGATTTCCAACTGCTAAGTGATTTTTCCCACATGTGCATCAGTACACACGGGCGTCGGATCTCACTACCCAGAGACGAGGAGGAATTACTAGAAGTCCCAATCCACGGGAAAAAATCCAAGCCCTTATCAGGGATTGAACCCGGAACCTCTAGTACTCGAGGCGGACATCATGCTTCGAGACCATGCTGCCCCCTGAAGAAGATGATGATGATGATGATCTGTACAAATAAGCCAGAATCATCACTATATAACCATCTACGGTTTGTTACAAGGTCTGGTTAAATGTGCATGTATCTTCGTTATGTAACCGTTTAATACCAATTATGAGCATGGTAGTTGTTGGTCTCCCACTCAGAATTTCACTTTTAAAGTTGCAGGGTTGATGAAACCTTCGGATATCCGCCTCGTTTGTAAAACAGATAGCAGTATAGAGATATGTCAGTGGTCATTATTTCCACCCAGAAGTGCTGTCCTTGGAATTAACACTTCAGGAGCAAATTCCAACAAACCATTAAACCATATAAAATAGTTTATTTAAAGGTAAACTTAACGATTACCAAGTAAAATAAAGTTCAGTGTGGGAATAGGTTTGAAGAAGAGGAAAAATACAAATAGAAAGGCGGTCTAACAGACAGAGGCGAATGATTGAACACAATCTTAAAAAAAAAAAAAAAAAAAATCACAAACATAGAATGGAATAGTTAACTAAGAAAATATCAGATATAACAACTGATGTATAAGTAATAATAGATTAGTGATTAGAAAGGATTATCATCACAGCACTCCTGACAGACCCATAGGTGCTCAGATCTCCTCCTCATCCACAAGTGTAAAACGAATGATGACGCCTGTTCTGTGTTGGTAAATGAAACGTCTTGTTCCCTTAGAGAAATATTCATTTCTTGCAGCTCCAGGCTGCACCCCCATGTCCATCAGTCTAGACAGGGATACGGAGTCATGTCATTTGGCGTGCTCCTCGATACGATAAGTGCAGCGCATGGCATTGAAAACATCACTTCTGTCCAGTACTGGACCAGCCATAGCAACCGCAGTGTTTGCAAGATAGTCTGCATGCTTTTTCCCGTGAACACCCGCATACCTGGCACAAAGATATAGGTAAGGGCAGATATTCATGAAGTGCTTAGTTTTGCAATCCAATCTTGCCTGATAACTCCAACTTGGATTTTTAAAATCGTATTCATCGAGTCACTAAGAATGCATACGTGTGTGAACTCTTGAGTACCAAGCCATGCTAATGCCCTTGTTACAGCCAATAATAATAGAATGATAGCGAGATACACATACATAACATAATTTGCTAACGCAGATGTATAGTTCAGTAACACACACACACACCACATACCACACACCACACCCCCCACACACACCAAACCACACACACACCACACACACAGAAAAAAAATATCAACGGAATAAATATGTATGACTTACTTTGCGTACGTGGATGTACACAGTAAAATAAAAACTCCATATTTCACTAATGTACACTGACATGATTTCTTCTCTGTGTATGAAGACGCCTTCATTTTTTCCAGACAGGCAAATTTGTATGGACTGCCGTGTAAATTATACGTTGTCCAGGCTCTGCAATAAAGCATGAGAAATGAGAAAGTTAAATAAACCTAAACTCATATTCTTTCTAAACAGAGTGATGTGGTTAACATCAGGCCGGCCTTTTTTACTTCTGACGACTTTACCTCGTATCCAGTTTAAGTCAAGAACCTAGGCCCTTCTGACTTGGTTTCCGAGCGCGATGAGGCTGGACCATTTTTTAATATAGACCGATCGGTACTCGACAAGTGATAGGATCAAGATGACACCAACTGACTACTTCCTAGCTCATTCCTTTTTAGACTTGGTCACCCTGGGACCGGATGACCAGGTAGAAACTTCCGCTCAGAAAGACCATCCTGGCGACTGGCAAGCGTGTAGAAATACCGAAGATGCCAAGAAAACATAATGGAACTGTAAATCTGTCAGTGACAGTTGGTAGATTTCTTTTTCTTAAAGTCTATGCCGTGTGTCATTGGTAGTCATGTCTATCCACAACATTCTGTCTCGTGTAATTTCAGTCATCTTTGACACAGATGATCAATCATGCCATGATGACAGACTGTCCAGCTGAAAGCATGCTGAAACAGGTAAAGACAGGGATGCTTCGAGCAGAGTGGCAAGCTTCACTGGAAAAGTCACGGGTAGTGAGCATACTTTGGATCTTTTCTCCAGACCATGCCGGCGTGGTGGGTAATGAACAGGCAGACAGATTGGCTGGATCTGCATCACTAGGTAAATAACTGATAAATGATAAGGCCGATGTGGTCAAGGCCCTTTGGGAAAAAACCAGCGGATTCAGTAAAGAAAGAAGATTATTATGGCCTGGAGAGAATGAGGCACCTGTGTGTAATCAGAAAGTCTGTCCGGCTGACTACACTCAGAGAAGAGGCAAGGCGGACTTTTAACCAGATTGTGACCGGTACCATCAGTACTGGAACTCTGAGCTGGCTGCTGAAGATGAGGACGGATGATGCATGGGAATGCCCCGAATGCTGTGATGTCAATTCTTGACTCAGCTCAACTCAACTCTCTTGATCTTCACCTGCCTCTCCTCCCCTCCAACATTCCTACTATCAACATGTACTCCAGTTTTCTCCTCATCACACGGCCAAAAGAAGGTAGATTGTCTCTTTCTGATGAGGACAATCAGCTCTTTTTGTGAGTCAGTTTCTTTCAAAGCATCCTCATTACTCTTCTTGCCCGTCCAGGATATTCTCATAATCCGTCTATACAGCCATTGGCATTCGACTGACCCAGTTAATGTCCAGTTACTTTAAGTATAGCCACAGAAGGACAACGCCTTACAAAGAACTAAATAAGCCACAATAAACACAGAAATGTTTAAACTTATCAATACTCGCATAACAAGAAGCTGAACTCATTATTTGCTAATCAATTCCCCTTTGTTCATAATTTTCCTTTCATTAAGTTTCAATAAATTTATAATATAATTTATAATTATTTATAATTTATTTAAATCACAATGTTACTGGCACCATTAGTATTTGCACTCTCCACAGGCTGTTGAAGATGGGGACGGAGCGCTTATGGGAATGCACCAGGTGCTGTGATATCAGTTCTTAAATCAACTCAACACAACTCGATAAATTTATATTTCTAATGTTGCGACCAAGCAGAGATAACATAATAAGTTATCTGTGTCTTTGTTTAAACTGTATACATTTAATTATTTGTTTATAAGACATCTTATATATTTTAGAATTTGTCAATTTCATATCTCATATATTTAATAAATTTTTAATATTGTATCTTTTTATGGCCTACTCACGCTTTCCATTGGATGTGAATAATCAAGAAGGTAAATAACCTTAGAATATTGGGACTGTCAAAACAAAAAAGCTGTAATAATTTTACAGTTCACACAAAAGTAAAGGCATTAAATATGCGTGCCAGGCACACACAAAACAACTTATTACACGAAACAGTGCAGATAAATTCAAACTAGTCTTCTCAACACTGATCGTAAACAAAACCATATTGTTCCGTTTTACTGCACCTGAAATTATAATCTTACAACAACTCTGTCATTGACAAACAGAAATAAATCAGCTAACCCTGTACCTCTAACGTTCTATCCTCAAGGCGGGCTATAAGGGCTGCCAGTAGGTTTTTGTTGTTGTTGAAATACCCAGCTTAGCTGTAAAAAAAAAAAAAAACCCCAAGCAATACACACACAGTAACAAACCCAAATTGTTAAAATGTACAAACTTTATATATACGAAACAAAACATCAACCACTTTTATTTAAGGATATATATATTCACCCCCCCCCCCCCGATTTCCCTCCAGGCGTCAAATAAAAACCCAGATCTCGGGGGGGGGGGGGGACCCAGCATTAGTAGCCCCGAGCTAGAAAGCGCGGCGTTGATTCTTTCCCTGCGGTAATTTAGCCGTATCCTGTCGGACTTGTGGTCCTAAGTATCCTTACGGTAAGCCAGTGTTTCCCAAACTTTGTTTGGTCGTGGTGCCTTTTTTATATTTGAAAAAAAAAAAAAAATTCACGGCGCCCTTACCTAAATAAAAGTATGGCTATTATTGTCTTGGTTAAATTAATTATGAAACTTTTACAATATTTCGAGGCGCCCCTGTGAAGATGTCGCAGCTCCCCGGGGCGCCGCGGCGCTCAGTCTGGGAATCACTGCTGTAAGCTCTTAACTTTGAACTTGGCGATTAACCTTATTTCCCCTATGGTATATACCGCCATTGTAGTTTATTTACCACGGTTTCTCACAACTGCTTGTGCTTTGGTTCAACAGTTTTCTAATATAGCCAAGGTGTGCCCGCACGGCGAGATCACACAAGGAAGAAAGCCAAACAGCTTGTCGGAATGTCTCAGATTGCAGTAGTAACAGAGGGGAAGCTAGTTACACGAAAATACTTTATGTTGCAAAATACAACAGTTACTGCCCTCCAAACAAAGAGCGCTAATCAATTGATTTGCCCGCTTAAAGAGAATATCTTGTGACGGAATACCATACAAGTTAACGTTCGTTGCGTACCAGAACGTTGCAGAACCAACCCCAGGAATTTGTTTTTTGTTGTGGTTTTTTAAAAGCAAATTTTACGTTCAGTAGTTTGCCATTGCCCTGAACAGTCAGCTCTTAGTACCGCTGTCGAAACCAACGTAAGACGTTTTGCTGCCAAATCGCCTGCAGCTAGGATCAAACCCGGCACCCTCAGATTACGAAATGCGTCCGCAACAGCTGTCACAAACGACGACACCACAAGACATACACTTAAAGATAAAAAGTGTATAGAGCACGAAGTAGACCAAGAATAAAATGGAACATCAGAGAAACTCTACAACAGCACGATGTGTTTATGGTCCAGATGACCAGAGGAGCAAACGCAGAACTTATATATTCCTCGCCACCCAAAGGATAACAGAGGAAGGAAGTGCAGAGCCGCGTTAGCGCAGTCGATAGGAGGCTCGCTTTCAAAGTCAGCTGCGACTCGCTGCAGCCATGGTCGGTGTTCGAAACCGGGCGGTTCCCGGGGTTCACTCAGCCTTTAGGAAATGGGTATCAGAGTTAACACTCTGCAGTGAATGGAGGAATGTTGCTGTAGCTACGGAGTTACGTGCGGACGGCGACACAGGTGGGTACTTTCTTATCAGCTGTCCGTACTGGTGGCAGAGCACTTATGGTTTATAACCCTGGGCAATGACGCTGGTTCACATCTCCCGACTTTACCTTCAGCAGAGGAAGTATACAAAAAGAATAAAGGAAGACTCCTCCATTATTTGTGGGTACATTTTTAATGTGTTGTAGCGTTAAATGCACTAATTCACTATTAATAAAGTAGAGGACACATGGATGTAATCAACATTACTCTGGCCACATTTACTTCCCATTACATTTGCTTTTAGCTGGGTTAGGCTGTGTCAACCCCAGAGCCAACCCACACGCTCTCATTCGACAGGAACGAGTCCTGGTCAAGGCTGCCAATGATTTTTTTTTTTTAAACCTAGCTAAGCTGAACAAAAACCCACGCAATACATGGGCAAAAAAACAAAAAAAAAAATTATAAAACCCAGATTGTTGGAAAGTACGAATTTTATAGTTATGAAACAGATCTGGATCTGGAAGTCGTAAAAAAAAAAAAACATTTTTGCCAATTTCAATCAGCTTCTAGGATGGATGAGCAGCGACTTTATCTTGGCGTCGCTTATTTGTTGCGTATGGAAACGCTTGTTTCTTTCGTGTTTCTTTGTCAGGTTTTTTATGAAACCGAACATTTACCCACTTTTATATGCATTTTTGAAAAACCCCAGACTTGAAAATTTAAACCCAGTGCGTCAAATAATAACCCAGATCTGGGGGTAAAAGCCCATGATTGGCAGCCCTGGTCCTGGTTAAGGTTATTCTTATCCACCCCCCTCCCCCATTTCCCGCTTCAGCGCCCGTATAGTGCAAAAATGAAACCCCAACACGCACAGTCCGTGACTACTTCACAATCCATGCGGCCCTTACTCCACAGACTCAAATACCACCCCCCCCCCCCAACTTACACCTAAAAAAAGTAAGAAAGAAGATAGTTATGGTCGTTTTTCCGCACTAGAAGACTTCGGGTATTTCTGCCTAGGTCAATTGTCATTTCTTTTGTTCCCAGCAAGCCACCATGCATGAGTGATTTTTCTCAATCTTTATCAAAGGATCGCGTACTTTCTACGGTTAGTTGGAAAATACTAAACAAAACTATTTAACAGAGTTTTTGTGTTTGTATATGTGTGTATGTAGGCTCTGTGGCTAAGTCGATGCGAATGCTTCGTAATGCTTGGATGCCGGGTTCGATCCCAGCTGCGGGCCATGCACCTTGCGTTGGTTTCGATAGTGGTATCAAAGAAGCCGACCGTCCAGGAGCAATGGCAAACTACTGTACGTTAATTTGCCTAAAAAACCACACAACAGCCAGGGGTTGGTTCTGCAACGTCCTGTAAAGGATAGGCAACTAACCTTTATATGTGTGTATATATATGTGTGTGTGTGTGATTAAAAAAAAAAGAACTTCAATACAATGTTAGTATTTTGGTCCGTTTAGCCTAGGCCTCCTACACGTTTTTAGATAGCTTAAGTGGCCTTCCCCCTCCGCCCCTCTTGGTTACGGCGCCCCTGGTCTAGAGTTGTTTCATCTGAAGCCTATGTCGCAAAGCGCGGTCTGTGGTTAACCACGAAGGTATTCACGTGTATATGTACAGCGTAATGTGGCTAACCATAAAGGTGTTAACATGTATAAGTACCGCGTACTGTGGCTAACCATAAAAATGTTCACGTGTATAAGCACCGCGTACTGTGGTTAACCATGAAGATGTTCACGTGTATTTGTACTGCGTACTGTGGTTAACCATAAAAGTGTTCATGTGTATTTGTATTGCGTACTGCGGCTCACCATAAAGGTGTTAATGTGTATAAGTACTGCGTACTGTAGTTAACCATTAAGCTGTTCACGTGTATATGTACAGCGTAATGAGGCTAACCATAAAGGTGTTAACATGTATAAGTACCGCGTACTGTGGCTAACCATAAAAATGTTCACGTGTATAAGCACTGCGTACTGTGGTTAACCAAGAAGATGTTCACGTGTATTTGTACTGCGTACTGTGGTTAACCAAGAAAATGTTCACGTGTATTTGTACTGCGTACTGTGGTTAACCATGAAAGTGTTCACGTGTGTATATACCTTGTACTGTGGCTAACCAAGAAGAAGTACACGTGTATTTGTATTGCGTACTGCGGCTCACCATAAAGGTGTTAATGTGTATAAGTACTGCGTACTGTAGTTAACCATTATGCTGTTCACGTGTATATGTACTGCGTACTGTGGCTAACCATAAAGGTGTTAACATGTATAAGTACCGCGTACTGTGGCTAACCATAAAGATATTCACGTGTATAAGCACCGCGTACTGTGGTTAACCAAGAAGATGTTCACGTGTATTTGTACTGCGTACTGTGGTTAACCATGAAAGTGTTCGCGTGTGTATATACCTTGTACTGTGGCTAACCAAGAAGATGTACACGTGTATTTGTATTGCGCACTGTGGCTAACCATAAAGGTGTTAACATGTATAAGTACCGTGTACTGTGGCTAACCATAAAGGTGTTCACTTAGACACTATACTGCGTACTGTGGCTAACCATAAAGATGTTTACATGTATAAGTACCGCGTACTGTGGTTAACCATTACGTTGTTCACGTGTATATGTACTGCGTACTGTGGTTAACCATAAAGGTGTTCACGTGTATATGTACTGCGTACTGTGGCTAACCATGAAATTGTTTCCTGACGGGTGTGATTTTGGGCAGCATCGTTTAGTTCACATTGCATTTGGGGGGGGGGGGGGGTAGTTAAGTATAGGACCCTTTTCCACGTCTTCTGGTGAATTGGACAATGCTAGACCTATCCTATACTGTATAGACCAATCGGTACTTGGGGGGGGGGGGGGGGGGTGTTGCGGTCACACGGCCACCTTTACTCCCCTTTACGTTACTTGGTACCCATTTAAGGCTGGGTTGAGCTGGAAGCTAAGGTCATTTCTGGAAGGAAAAAAAAAAGTTCTGCTACGTTCGAATTTGAACAGATGACCGTTGAATCTACAGACGGGCTTCTAAACACATTATCACCATGGCTACCATTCGGGGGAAAAACTGAGCAAAAGAGAGAAAAACTAATGTGTCAAAGTTGATTTTCTCACTATTAAACACAATTGTTTCAACGTAACGCGATGACAGAATCACTTATATGAACAGTTGGCATAGAAATACAAAAAGTCTTATCAAGAGCTGATGTAAAGATTGTTAGCCTTGATTGGAAAACACTGAGAGAAAAGTTAGTTGTATATCCTTTACATGTCGTTGCAAAACCAAACGCAACATTTTCCAGATTTTTTCTATGCCAGTTTTTGGTTCAGTAGTTTACCCACTGAACGGTCGGATAGCACTGTTTACAAACAACGCCAAGTGGTCTGCTGTAAGTTGCCAGTAGCTGGGATCTAACCAGGCATTGTGAATTGAGTTCGCAATGTCTAAACCACAGACACTGACAAATACCTAGAGAATATCATAACTATTATGCGTTCGTAATAGAGAACGGAGAATAGAAGAATGTATTGTCGTCTGTACGACAGCACCGAAACAATTGCCTTTCGTCCATTGCAATGTGCTCTGCTAGGGGTTTGTTTCTACACGCCACATTCCTGTACTGACGAACACTTAGTTGCTAGGACACACCAGAAACGAATGTTCAGTTATAGACCTTTATTAGCTGAATCAAACATCTCACGGACAGCGCATTCTTTCGTCCTCGTGGTCACTATGCATGGCTGATTTCTGATGACCTGGCCAACTCTCTCGCACACTGCTTTGCTCCGTTTGTATCTCTCGAATCAAACATCCATATCATACTAAAGCCTTGTACCTGGTGTTAGTACATGTTGAAACTGGCAGGAAACATTCATGTCTTCTCTCGAACAATTATACGTGGTCACAAGTTCTCCATTCTCATTAGGTGTTCTCTCACATACGACCGCACTCATCCAGGTCCGAACTTCAACTGTCTTACTACAGTCTCTCGGTTCACGGCTTCCTTTCCAATCTCACGCTTTTCTTGTATCCCTTATTCGCTCACCACGGGATACTCGAGACCCACTTATCTCGTTTTTTTCCTCTTGTATCACTGGTCCTCTGACCTTGTCCTCCCCATCGGGAACTCTCTGGGATTTCTCCGGGAATTCACACCATGCTCTATGACTTTGGACACCACTTGTGTTCTCTCCTTGATCACTAGTGATCTATACATTAATATTTATATGGTGGAACAGTGTCGTCTGATACAAAATATTCGCATACTTTAGTTTCGCGAGCTAAGCATATATGATACAAAGATTTCTCCATGGCTGCGTACCACAATGTCTAGCTTCTTCTCTTCTAGCTCCTATTTCTCTCAACAGTTTCTGTTTTTTCCCCTTTCTATTTTTTGTTTACTTTCTATTTTCCCGGATTACAATATTTTCCTTCTTGTGTCGCGACCAAAGAATGTGGACTGTCTCATCATCATATCCTATGTCGAAATATTATTATTTGTCATCTCACATGGGTACTAGAACCACAGGTCAGGCCTTTCTTTCTTGTCCTTTCAAACTCTGTTGTTTAGCCATCCAAGTCTTTTTCTTACTCTTTGCCCATCAAATTTCCCGGTTGTCAACTCTCACCAGTTGACTTTTTCGTGATTCGGTGCCATTGAGAACTCATTTATTTTTCCTAGTGTGTGTGTGTCTGTGTGTGTGTGTGTGTGTGTGTGTGCGTGTGTGCGTGTGTGTAAAACTGCTGTAGCGCAGCATGCATATAAAGGCTGCAATTGTCGCGTTCACTTTACTTTGCCGATGAAAAATCTCATATGTTACTAATTATGAATACTGTTTACGGTTTATTACAAATACCCCACTCGATTTACGTCTCGAACATAGCAAAATGAACGCTCGCCGCATGCTTATGTCACCTATTCAGAATCTGTAACGTGTGAAAGCTACCAGTTACAATAGTGTACTATGTTGATGGCTGCGCCCGAACACTCTGAACAACGAGAAAAATATCTCTTGATATTCTCTCCAGTGCAGCCGCTACCTCCAAAGGCAAGCGAACTGATCACACCTCCCCACTGTTTGACGGATATTTAAGCTGAGCAGTATTCTTTAGGGTCACGGATTTGTAGGCTGCAGGTTTAGCACATAAAACACTAGGCGGGGGGGGGGGGGGGGAAGTGGGGGTGGCAAGGGGGGGGGGATTGAAGATTTAGCAAGAAACTAATTTTCAGCACACTAGAAGACCCGTTTTCACGTCCCTCACATGTTGGACATACAGTACTACACTCACATTTTGAAGGTTAATAGGCATTGGATAATGGTGGTGTGGTCAACATGTCAACATCACTGTGGGTGGTGTGATCAACGTCACTGTGGGTTGTGTGGTCAACGTCACTATGGATGGTGTGGTTTACATAACTGTTGGTGGTGTGGTCAACATAACCTGTTGGTGGTGTGGTCAACATAACCTGTTGGTGGTGTGGTCAACATAACTGTTGGTGGTGTGGTCAGCATAACTATGGGTGGTGTGGTCAACATAACTATGGGTGGTGTTGTCAACTTTACTATGGATGGTGTAGTCAAAACCACTATGGGTGGTGTGGTCATCGTTACTATAGGTTTTAAGGTCAACGTCACTATTGGTAGTGTGGTCAACATCACTATCGGTGGTATTGTCAACATTACTATGGGTGGTGTGGTCAATGGTGCCCGTGAGATAGTAAGGGTGGTTCTTGATAGATCTAATTTTCTAAGAATTGTCTGGGAAAGAAAGACTACGGGGAATTGAAATGGTCAAACTCGTATGTTGTAACCTAGTGCAAAATTGTTTTCAGGTCTAGCAAATCACATCAAACGGCAGAGTCCGTTTTTTCATTACTTTATTGATAGGCATCTTTCCATATTTCCAGACGATAGAGTTGTATTGTGCCGTTAATAGCCACTGTAATCACAGACCATGGCGATGGCGAGTGTGATTAGCAAGATCCGCTGGCGTTAAGGCAAGTCTTCCGCATTCAGAGCACGAGATGTCAGGACCAGTGTTACCATTGCATGTAACTAGAGAGTTTATTCTCAGACACTCATTCTCCGAGCCGCACGGTTAATGGCATCCTATTCTTTCGAATACAACTCAGTAACTACACCATTCATGACCTGCCTTTGCATATTTCTTATATCTTGATTGCTTGCTTGCTGTGTCCCACCAGGACATCACACACACGTTAAACTCCTGGTAACGCAATGTGCCACCATGTAAATGAGGATCACCCGTGGGGAGGTCACAGAAACCCCTTTCAGCCGTTATGGCCATATTTGTGGCCCAGATATATTCACGGCCCGCGGCAAAAGCCAGGGCGGGGCTTCGAATAACGGAAAATTGCGCATCCCACAAGCGTTGGCATATTAACAATATGTTATATCTTAGTGTCGGCTCTGTGGCTAAGTCGATGTGAACGCTTCGTAATGCCAGGATGCCGGTTTCGATCCCAGCTGCGGGTCATGCGCCTTGCATTGGTTTCGACAGTGGTATCAAGAAAGCCGACCGTCCAGTACCAATGGCAAAATACTAGACGTAAATTTGCCAAGAAAAACCACACAACAGCCAGGGGCTGCTGGGGTTGGTTTTGCAACGTCCTGTAAAGTATACGCAACTAACTTTTATCTTAGTAGAGCATGCAATTGGAAAATGCGGTTCACAATTTATTGATACGAAGGGAGACAATCAAACAATTTCTACCACTCCTTTCTTAACTCGTCAATTCTTTACCTTTGTCCAGTAAATTGTAATGTTTCCTTTGTTAAATATCGCGTTACCCTGAAAATCTTCTGCTTCTTTTTGTTTTGTTTTTGCGTTCGGTTTCGTTTGCTCAGACCAGACCATCAGTTGGGTTGCCTCTGTGGACTCGCATGTCAGTAGCAGGTCCTTCATGGTTCCCCATAGCTTGCTCTGCACACTTTGCTCTTGAGGCTAGGTGTCTTTTCGAAGTTGTAGGTAGAATGGGCAGGTCTGCAGTATGTGCTCAGGTTTTTGTGGTCCTGTTTGACAGGCACACTGTGGGCAAAAAGTTGTTGTATGTTGCTTTTTGTTGAGTTTGCTGATAGGGTCTTGTGGATGTTTATACTGTTAATTTCTCCACAATTCTCCCTGAAAATAAGAAGCGCACTTATAATACCGGTATTTCTTTCCATCACCCCGTGTGGATTCTGGAAGGGGGGGGGGGGGGGGGTCATTGTAGGAGCGATTGGTGGGGGGGGGGGGGGATTGACACAATTGCTCCTAACAAGCATTAAGCATGTCGTAAAAGTCGACTAATTAGGGATGTTATCTTTGAAGTCGGAGTGTATATCCTCCTAAAAGGCAAGAAAACAAAAGTCTGCATTAAAAAAAGGCCAGATTTGTAAAAAAAAAACTGGATATCAGAAGTAAGCGATATCCAGAACTTTCCATTGGAGTTTATTGTTGGTGAACGCAAAAACAAAGAGAAGAAGTAATTAATTTGTTTTTTTGCTTTAAAGATGCCGAATTTTTAGGGGTGCGTTTTTTATTTATAATTAATTTTTTTTTTAAAATAATTTTTTACGTGAAAAACGAAACTATCATTTTGGTATTTAACAAATACTTTATTACAAATGATATTTTCATGTACTTAAAGCATTATTATCAATAGTATTTTTTTTAAATGTATTTCTGCATTCTTGTCTGACTCGAGTGCAAGGGCTGGGATTTTCTCACGTGGACTTGGACTTTTAGTAATTCCCCCTGTTCTCTGGGTAGTGAAGTCGGACACCCGTGTGAACTGTTGCGCACTATAAAAAATCCATTGGCAGTTATAAATCTAAAAGAGTAGCCTAAAGGCCCTGCCTGGGTAAAATGTAAAGTTTAAAAGCTACCCAAAGTATTTCAGGATCCTCGCCGGTGCAACGGAGTTCATTAACTGCCCTGAGATTCTTGAGACTCAGGCTTGAGTTCAAAGTAGAACGGAGCACTTATGGGTTACACCCGTGTGCCGTGATGTTAATCCGTTGAATAAACTATAAATCAAACCATAAACCACATACATAAAACTATGACACGGGGCTAAAACCTGCTAACAGTGAGACGACAAAATATGAAGAATTTGGCACACAGGCTGGTATAACATTCTGTCCTTCAGGTCTCCTTCCTGTCGTGCATCATTTCATTCATTACGTTAAGTAATAGTCAATATTATTAACATCATCAAAATATTTGATGCAAGCATTGGAATGTGCATATTTCCTGCTACAGTTAACCGTAGAGATTGTCATAAATCTAGGGAAAATACACGTTTTTTCTAAAATACTTATATCTTGTTTTTGTTGTTTGTTTTAGGGCATGTGAATATACAATCTTCCAACAGTTTTTGATTGTACGTATAGAGACTCGTGGTATTTTCAAATTGTTGTGGAAAATGAACTGCCAAATGCGCTAAACTTGTTTTATGGCGTGTGATTATGGGAAATCCCTTCCGATTCCCAATACGATGAGTGTAAGGTAAGAAGACCAGGTAAACGAGGGAAGCAGGGAAAATGTGTGTTTAGAATTTCCAGTGTTTGTGTGTACAATTGCAAGAAAAACCCGCGTGAGAGGAGATAGAATCGACTAGTGTTTGACAGTGCGAGAAATAGGTTGCTTGAATCATTTGAATGGAGTGACTAAAATGAATATAACTGAATCTGAATTGTCTAGCGGCTGTGAACATTTGTGGTACTGTGATCCAGATACAAGATCGCGGCATAAACTGAACATTCAGACTGAAAAGTAACTGCATCTATTGGCTAGTTGTAGTCCTGCCGTGGCAGTCAGTCGTAAGCGAGTTGTAAATCACCAGGAGAACCTAGGACAACGACTGAATGACTCATTTGATATACTACATAAACAGTACCAAAGTCAGCGTTGTGTTTTGACTATACCTTTGTGTCCATACTTTACACCATAACGGAGGGAAGTATAGATCAGAGATAAGCCCAGATTATGCCAGAGAGCCACAACCTCACAGATGGGAGTTCGTCCGGGATGTTTATGATAGGAAATCCAAGGTGAACCACAGTTTCACAGATTGTCTTTCCTTGTTTAGGGATATGCAATATGGTTCAAATACTATGGCCTGTACATGCGTAAATACGGTATTTGTAAACAATTTTTAAATGGAATATAACAAATAAACAGTTTCTGTTTTGATTTTCTTTTGTGTTTTTGCTTAGCTATCAGATATCCCCGAAACAATTTTCCAACTTTTCTGGTCCGCAGTGTGAAAAAGATTGAATAGCACTTTTCGAAACAACACCTTTAACAGAAGACAAACGTTGTATTTTAGTACTGTAAGATTCTTCCATAGAATTTCCCCACAGTTCTTGTAAACAAATTCATTCCCTATCGGCTTGCTGAACGTGTCGCTAATTCGCCCCTATTTGTAGAAACTTACGTTAAAAACACACAGGAACATACATTTACTTGAATTATTTTATTAACAGCACAACAGCCAGTCCCAGCCAGTGCGCACTGCATTGCACATTATTCCTCCTTAGACCCTGAACAGCATAAGTGGTTTATGATGATGATGATGATGACTGAAAGATTGCATTAAACAATTATAAAAAATTATACAGTGTTATTACTACCACTAAGTTTGAATATTTCACATTTTTTTTTTTTTTTACAAATTGTTCTTCAAGAAAACTGCACAGTAAATGCTAGTTTATTTGTAAGATGTTTTATAATAGCTGCTTTAAGAATACGAGTGTTAATTTTTTTTGTTGCAACATCAAGGAGTATATACTTTTGAAATGTTCTAAGCAATGTTGAATTAAGAAACGACATTACAACACTCGGGACACTCCCATAAGTGCTCACTAACCATCTTTAGCAGCATGCGAAGAGTTCAAATTCCGATGGTACCAGTAACCATCTGATTGTATATCCGTCTCATCCTTCCCCTGAGTGTTGAGCGTCGGCCAGATCCCCTGGTAACTCCTCGCAGCGCCATTTTCATTAGGCCGTTATGATCTATCTGCGCCTCCGCACTGTTCAACCGTTCCCAAAGGGCTCTCACAATATCTGACTTGTCCTACATCAATTCACTACCAAATATGCAGAGCCAGCCAGTCCATCTGCCTGCTCATTTCCCAACACACCAGCATGACCTAGAGAAAATATCCAAAGGATGCTAATTACCCGGGACCTCTAAAGTGATGTTCGAAACAATAAGTCAAAGACAATAATAAAATAATGTCTGAACAGAAATAGTGCTGCGATAATAAACAATAACATCTTACGGTCTAATATCAGAATAATAAATTAAAGACTTAATAAAACTGAAAGCAAACGGCCTGACAACTTCACAACAGAGGCCCTCTAACTCTTTCACACACATTTACGCTTAAACTTACACACAGACAGAGACGCACACGCGCACACTCCTACATACACACAAACACCCGCACACACAGACACACTCATACATATACACACACTCATACATTCTCACGGACTCGCACGCACATCTACCTACAGATTCACACAAACACGCACGAACGCACACACACACATACTTACACACAAACACTCACACGCGCACACTTATGCAAACAGACACTTACACACTCGCACATACACGCACACAAACACTCCCGCACGCACACTCACAGACAGAGGCACACTCGTGCATACACACGCCCTTACAGGCACACGCACACCCACCTACATATTCAGACACGCACACACATACACTATGCACGCACACGCACATGAAGAGAAAATCGGTGACAGCACGCTGAAGTTTCCTATATATAGCTTTAGAACGGAAAGAGAGAGAGAGAGAGAGAGAGAGAGAGAGAGAGAGAGAGAGAGAGAGAGAAAGAGAGAGAGAGAGAGAATGAAAAATGGGAAGAGAGAGAGAGCCCCTCGGTGCACATTTGCAGAATGCTCACCATTCTTAGAGGCCTTCGAGTGCGCTAGATTAGATTACGCTGTCACGTGCCTCACTTCCCGGATCTTGCTAGGTACACCTCTTCCCTTTACAACCACTGTGAAACTTTTGTACATCCAGACAGGGCTGCCGAAGTTGGCATTTTCGTACAAATATGCTACTATTTCACCCTTGCTGAACTACGTTGTACTTTTTGTTTTACTAACGACGCATTGGTACTTTTTGGAAATTTGGCATTGTATTGAATCTCTTCTGGAGACAGAAGAAAAAAAAGTTAACCCTAGAGAACTGAAAATAAACCTGATGAAATTGTTGATTAAAATTACAATTTGACATTTGTCAAGTGCGCTTTTCTTTTAGTTTTAAAGGTCAGTGTAAGAATAAAGGGAATTTGTAGCCCATCATCAACCATCTGTTGCCAAAAACACGCCAAAACAACTCTAGTCGAAAATTTCAGAAGAAAAATACTGAGACATAGAATATACGAATTATTAGGGCAACCACTAGAATCAGCAGTTATAAGTCATAGAAGTTGGCGCTGTACTGGACACATGCTGAAGTGAAATGAGAAGAGAATAACCAAACAGGTGTTAAAACGGCAAATAAATGGAATAAAGAGACGAGGATTCTCAAACGAAACCATAAAACAAACGTTGATGATAGAGGCCAAAGGTGCTGGACTGGATTTCGTCCATGATATTGAACTGACTGCACATGATAGGATGGAATGGCGGTAAGGACTGTGAGCCTTATGTGACATACCGACAAAAGCATAACATAAATATTATGTATGTGTGTGTATTTTTGTGTTATGTCTGTGTTTTTGTGTTATGTGTGTGTTTTTGTGCTATGTGTGTATTTCAGACTTCTTGACGCTGTTTAGTTGAATATTTTTAAATTTAGTACATTGTGGTGTGTTTTAGCACCTTTTAGAAAGGAATTAGCTACTACTCCCAAAACAATTTCGGCAGCCCTGCCCACCAACCTCTAACTCAGGGCAGCAGGGGTAGGGCAGTGACCTGGCTAAATTTGTCAGGGCAACTATTTAAAATAATCTGCCTTCACACAACCGGTAGCTGCTGGAACTATGCCGGATAGAAAACGACCGGTTGTAGTCAAATGGGAGCCTGCATTTGTGCTCGGCAGGTCATAATTAATGTCTGCCTTGAAGAATCTGAACAGAATGTTGCCTTTCAAAGAAACAATTAAAGCGAAGAATTGTTGAAGCCCACACAATTTGAAATGTTTGAAATGGTTGGTGGTGATTGGAAGATGTAAAGGGGATAAGGTGGGAAGGGGGTTAGGGGGAAGGGGGTGATTTTTATGTTTGGAGGAAAAAGGGGGGGGGGGGAATACAACGTTTTTTTTTTATAATCGAAATGATCTGCTTCATAGCACCTCGGATGTTTCGCTTTTTATCGCACAGAAAGACCCTGTCTCCTGTCATCAGCGTCGCTAAAAACACGAACTTTCTTGCTTCAGCGACGATCCTACGGGTGTCCATAAAAACTTTTACCTAGGAACCAAACGACACGGTCCAAACAACGAATCTATGTCCTTCAGATTGTGGCAGACCGCTTGACCACTTCACCACGGGAATTTCCTCTACGCTTCATGACAAGGACAAGAAAAAAAAAAGACTTCTTGCTGGCATTATTACAAACTGATAAATCACCTGTTTACATTCAGAGGCTAACACTCAAAGCTAAAAAATGAGGAAGCACTTGAACAGTGAATAACAAATTATAAACTCGAACTGAAGTCATGGCAATTTTGATATGCGGAAGCATGTGTCGTATTTGAAAATAATAACGATCAAATCAAAGCTTTTGGAAGACTAGCTGTAGGAAGGAAAATAGGCAAAAGTAGAAAAACAAAAGGAAAGAGAAGTAAAAGTGCTTTCTTAATAACATCCTGGGGCAGTTTAATATTTCAGGGGGTTGTAGATAGGCTGCATGCAGTCTTGGGATGTAGGTGGGTTGGGGTTAGGGCCAGTTCGAGATGTTTTGGCGTAGTTACAAGCATCAGAACGCCCGTCTTACCACCCTCTAAAGTCTTGGACTGTCCTATGACGTCATCCAGGGGCTAGGATGTTACGAAAGAAACGAAGTAATATGTTAGGGCAAGATTAGTCGATACAACACTCTTAACTCTTTGAGTCCCAAGGAACGCATCATACGTTCATATGTTCCTACTTATAGGCCTAATGAACGCAAGATGCGCCGATTTTATGTCTCTCTTGACCACCCCTTAAGCCTCTGATGCTAAACCCCCTGGGACTCAACGAGTTAAAATAACCCAACTGGAGGTAAAAACTAAAGTTAGACGAGGAAGAGGTATACAGCAGTACAGGTGGAGGAAAAGATCAAGCGGCGGACCAATAGTGTACTGATAATGTACACACTGGACCTTGCAGAAAGCGTAGGAGGTCCATTATCTCCATCCTTCATTGTGGAGACTGCACCTAAATAACAGAAAGACTAGAAACGCGAACAAGTGACAAGGAATTTAGAGAGAAAGTCAAAGTCCGAAAAAAAATAAATATTCTGTAATGTTGCGGCTATATAAATTTAACACTATCGACCGATATCTTCCGGAGACAGTGGCAGAGATAATAGATTTTCAGTTTTGGACCCTGCTCAATTACCCAAAAAGTCCAATTTAACAACCACAGACAGCTAAGACTTTCTCAATCCCCAATAATTTAGTTCGCATTACAGGCAATGACGCACAGTCGGCAATATTTGTCCTTCTATCAGTCCCAGGATACACACTGATCTACCACTCATGTCAAGCACTGTTCGTTCAGTTCCAATCCCTGCAGACTACGATTCCAGTGTCGATCGATATTTCGAATAATTTTATTTTAAAAGAAAAACATATATTTCTTCACGATACTTACTTTAATTCTACATTTTCCAAAAGTCGAGAGATATTTTACCCCAGATGAAAACAAATGCTTTCTCTGTTTCTTTTAAAACCGTTTTTACTGTTTTTAGCTAATTTTAGGAAATTTTATCGAAAAGGGGACTCTCCCCCCAAACAAGAACATCATCTCATCCTCCCTTCTCAGCAACATCCTAGAAGGCATTCAGGTCTTCTCAAGTCTTAAAGAAAAGTAACAATAAACATTCATTAATTTCATCTAATTTTTTTTGTATTCATGTATTTTAGTAATAACCAGTCTTTAAATTATTTTATAAAACCCAACCAAATATAATATATGAATAAAAAGAAGCCCCCCCCCCCCCCCCTTTTTTTTTCCCTCTATGGAAACGGATTAATCATTCTCCTTTTATTTATTATGGGGAAATGCGTTTGATTATCACCTTGTTTAGTATACGCCTTGAGATCTGAAACGGATTAAGAGCGTATGTCGCGGTACTACTAAACGAATGAGTTCTTTTACGGTTCGTTTTGTTTGTTTGTTTTAGTATCCAGAAGCCATGAGTTGTTAACCCTTAGGCTCGGTATTATGGATATCGCAACCTTTCGGCCTTGATTCCATTGTAAATACCGTAAATCTGGGAGAAAATGTGGCTTTCCTGCCTACCCCCGGGATTTAACCCGGACCACAAGGAGTTCGTCACCCGGTCTCCGCGAAATCCGGTTTAGCCAACTACGCTAGAGAGCCGGCCAATTACGGTTCGTTAAATAAATAATTAAAGATGTTCTAGAATCTACAACTAACAGTTCTCTGAAACAAGCAGAAATCGCTGAACCATAATTCCGCATCGACAAACTGCGTTTCTCATCAGTGCTAAACGACACATTAAGCATCTTATATTACATAATAATGTCTTGAATTTACTCCAATGAATTCTAGACCCGCAGTGAATTCGCACTTTCTTCATCTTCTTCTCTTCCACCATTTACCTCAGCGAGGTGTTGGATGAGGGGAAAAAAGGTGGAAAAGAGGGGGGGGGGGGGGAGAATGGGAGAATCGCTTGTGTGCTATTTCCGATGCATTGTACAAGCTGGTGGTCATTTCTGTTAGAGTGCACCTGATGATGTCGCTCATTCTCTTGCGTTGTCTTCCACTTGCTCTGTGTTCATTATATTTCTTTAATTTGCACCATGTAATCTTTTAGTTGTTGCTGTTGACGATTGCAGCTCACCCTTTATCGTGTGCCATATTCATCTTAATTTCGAATAATGTCTCCGTAAACTTAAAAAAAAATCATCTTTTAGTTCTGAAGTTTTGCTGGTTTCTCTGCTTAAACATTCTATTAGTATCAATAGGATGATTTCTCCATGTGTGCTCTATATAGCGCGCATTATTTTATGACTTTTGACTCACTGGAATTTGTTTAATTCTACCACAAAGCTCAATAATCAGGATTATATCACGCGCTTTATTCTCCATTTGTTTCTGTGAATTAAAGCCACATGTTAAATCTGAGACACATTTATGTGGGGGTTCTGAAGCCACATTTGGGAAAAATGGAAGGTTACACCTGCTGCATCTAATTAGCATGTTGTAAAACAGATTTAATGAAATCGGATGTGTTGGATCGAAAGGCGCAAAAAAGGTAAGGGGGGGGGGGGAAGAGGTGAAAGGATTCTAAGAGAGAAGATGTTTGACAGCATGAACTATTATCTATGTCAAAACTGATTTAATGTACACGAGACAGCGGGTTGAGCGTGGATATGATTAACAACGCTTTATGACATGAACTTAGGACGAAGTTATTTAAAGAAAAAAATCGCCCTGCCGCAGTGCCTGGTACGACTTCCATTTCGAAACCTCCACCGAGGCGGGATTTAAAAAAAAAAAAAAATTAACCAACTCTTGATCTGAATATTGTCCAAGCATACGATAGGTTGGCAGATTAACAAAGACAATCGACAGCTTCCGGAAAACCGTAATGGACAAGATCGTCTTCTGCTTTGTTCACCGGCTGTAAGCCCAGACGGGAAGTCCTGACTGTTTGTCCATTTGGACTTTGGTTTTGTGTCAGGGCCTAAGTTTTGTGTGTACATCCGTTTTACTGTCTTATTTGTGTGCAGTTGGTTGTTCCTTGCCGCTCGGGCAAATTCACTCCGACTTCGAATAAAGTCCTCAATTGGTCGACTTCTATGACATGCTTGTTTCGGAGGCAATGGGTCTACTCTAGTTTTCCCCACAATGGGAAAGGGGTCCACCGGGGTGGGGGGGGGGGGGGCATATTGCTTAAAGCAAGCACAAAATTGTTTTTTATTCCCAGTGTGTGTTCAGGGGCCCTAGTGTGTGTGTGTGTGTGTGGGGAGGGGGGGGGTGGTGTTTAATATATCCTTTGCGCTTCCAGCAGGCATGTAAAAAGTAGTCTAATTGGAGAGTTTTCTTTAAAATCGCAGCACAGATGCCTGAGAGGCGAGGAACCAACAATATGCATACAGATAAACCAAATCTTTCAAACGGACTTGCACGAAGAAACTCAAATTCTATGAAAAGACTAAAATTTAGAATCGGACGAACAACCGGAGTTTACAGCCAGTGAATGTGATAAAGACAAAAAAAAGAATCTTCCAGAACGAATATGAGCACGAATTCTTTCTCCCTACAATGTTTACAAATTCAGCCCCAACAACCAATAATTGTAGCCAACATCTCTATCGTGAATCTACTTTTGAATGTTCAGTGACCTCTGCAAACACGCTGGTATACTCAAAAACACCCCCTTTCTTTTTCTCTCCCCCCCCTCTCTCTCTCTCTCTCTCTCTCTCTCTCTCTCTCTCTCTCTTTCTCTCTCAACGACCCAGTGAGCCATTAAGAGACACAATTTTCAGCTTCATTTAGTGATTGATTTCCAATCAGCACGGGTTCAAACAGTCGTTCTGGCACGTGGCAACCTTGGAAGCAAAATGTCATTTACGGAAAATAAAATAACAGTAGCACATTTGTTTCTCGGTTACAGTGTTCGTCTAGCTGAACACATCACAACCTTGGTGTCATCTCTGTGCGATCAATGGTGTCTCTTTGTGTTGTTTCATGGTCCAGAGAAGACACCGGCGATCACGACTCAACGAAATAAAAAGGGGGGCGGGGGGGGGGGGGGGGTGGTGGTTCAGTCTCTAGATTGTTAGACAAGATATAAAACCGAACAAAACGAATTTCAGCAAGCTTCACAATATAAGAAATACAAACAAAATGGGAAACATTGCAGCTATCGAGCCTGAATCAGCACACACCTAAATAAAACAATACCACACAAATAGACAAAATCATTTATCTTAGTATCTCGAAGCAGCCAGGTCGATGTCTTGTCAGTAGACTGGACCCTTAAAGGATTAGGAGCATTGAGCCCACTCCAACCGTAGAAAAATTGTAGTCTAGGGAGAGGGAAGGGGGACTGGATGCCTTTTCCTACACATATTGTATTGTATTGATTGCCCCCACCTCAATTATGTAAAGGACTAATCTTTCTTGAGTTTTTAGCTTATGCATGTTATTCTACTCAGACCGCGATAGCCCATTTGTGCATTCACACTGTTCACTCGTTCCCAAAGGACAACATCTCTCTAGTTTGTCATGTATCATTTGAATGGATCCGCGTTAGCGATGTCGATACGAGGCTCGCTTTCAAATCCAGCTGCGACTCACTGCAGCCACGGTCGGTGTTCGAAACCGGGCGGTTCCCGGGGTTCAGCCAGCCTCTAGGAAATAGGTACCAGAGTTAACACTCTGGGGTAAATAGAGAAACGTCACTGTAACAACGGAGTTACGTGCGGACGGCGACACAGGCGGACAGTTTCTGATCAGATGTCCGTACTAGTGGCAGAGCTCTTATGGTTTATAACCGTGTGCAATGACGCTGGTTCACATCTCCTGACTTTACCTTTTTTTAAAAATCCTTATGCATAATTTCATTACCAGGTGATGCACTCTGCCATCCCGAAAGTCTGGGATCTGAATCCGCACTCGTATCAAACATTTATTTTGGCACAAAGTGGACATGTGAAGCACTGAGTCCGATTTTGTAATAACTGACGTTGACTGTCAGGTCAGTTAGGCCTAAAATGGATAACAGGAATAGTCTAGGGAAGTAAAGATGTCTAGCATGATGTTAGAAAAAACACCCATCAAGTGTCGATTAGACCAGAAAATGTCTCCTCATATGTCAATTGATGCTAGAGGTGTCGTGTACTTCTATTTTCGACGTTGCTTCATTAAAAGCATTCTGTAATGTGCGCTATCTTGGAAGCGATCTTACATTTCAGTTCAATTAACTATTGGTGATTATAATATCTTTCGCTCTGCCTCATCTTGAGGTCGGGTGAGATTTTTTAACTCTTTCAGTCCCAAGAAACGCATCATACATTGTTAGGTTAGAAGACCAATGAACGCAAGACGTGCCGAATTTTACGTCCCTCTTTCCTACCCAATGATGCTAACCAACCCCCCCCCCCCCTTTTTCCCCACAGGGACTGAAAGAGCAAAGAAAAATAACCTGTTTCGCATGAGTCACAGTCAAATGACGTAGCAATAATTATGCCTTGAAAATTCATAATAAGGGAAGCAAATATTAGCTTTCGGATGGAAAAGGGAGGGGGGTGGGGAGGAGGGGGCAGTGAGTGAAACGCATCATACATTGTTAGGTTAGAAGACCAGTGAACGCAAGATGTGCCGAATCTTACGTCCCTCTTTCCTACCCAATGATGCTAACCAACCCCCCCCCCCCCTTTCCCCCTCCCCCACCGGGACTGAAAGAGCAAAGAAAAATTACCTGTTTTGCATGAGTCACAGTCAAATGACGTAGGAATAATTATGCCTTGAAAGATTATAATAAGGGAAGCAAATATTAGCTTTTGGATGGAAAAAGGGGGGCGGGGGGCAGTGAGATTTGAGCGCGCCTTCTGAGAGTTAGGATGTTAACAGATAACTTTTATGTAGACTTCAAAGAGGATCTTTTTCTTCTTCACGTTCACCAGCTGTGAACACTGGCGGAAAGTTCTAATTGTTTATCGACTGCAGTCCTGTTCCGGAACCTGACTGTTGCCTGTGCATCCGTTTGACAGAACTGACTCATTTGTATGCAGACTGCTGGTGCCTTGCCTCTCATGCAGATGTACTCTGACTTAGAAGAAAGCTCCCATTTAGTCGATTCTTACGACATGCTTTTGGTTAGGCAGTGGGTTTATTCTTTTTTGGGCCCTATAATAGGGCCCAGGAACCCACACGGGGAGCTGTGAGGATGAAAACTGGAATCCCACTTCATGTTTGTGTCATGGCCTTGGATACGTGAAGGCCAAATTAACCACAAGGTCAGTGTCTGCCGTAGGGTGAGACTTTACTGTGTGTGTGTGTGTGTGTGCATTCAGTTTTTGTGTGTGTGTTTTTGTTTCAGGAACAAAAGGTGCCCATTTATGTCAAAGAATGTATTGAAAGGTACTGGTACTTATTACAAAGTGTCTATTAATGTAGCGATGAATAAATTGATGGCTTTATAAAAGTGTCAGTACTGCGTGCCCCCAGAATAAGCTCTGTACACACATACACACGTACACACACACACACACACACACACATATATATATACGTGCGCACGTTAGGTGGGGAAATCATGAGTCTTCTTATAAATAAGAATATCCGGGAAACGTTATTGCCGTTGAGGTTAAACACAGAACAGACACAGAGACAGGGACTAACAGAACCACTTTTACAAATAGCCGCCATGATCTAGGACAAGAGACAGAAGGCAGAACGTAGATGGGGAGACAAAACCGCTCTTGCTTCCTTGAATACAGACAGGATATGAACAGTGTGGGTGGAGACCATACACAAGAAGTTTATTCAACTGAAGCAAGCTGTACGCTCTAAAGTTCTTTAGCTGACACCCTAATAGTGTACTTTGCTGGCTCCCCAGTTATGATTAATAGAGGTTATTTAGGAATAAATGCTACCTGTATATTAGTATATAGAGTTTAACCTTGGACATTAGATCAACGTGATTTAAAACAGTTATCATCAATCTTTTTACACTTTCGGACCACCAGAACAGTAGACGTAGTTTTGCGGTGTGCTTCACTAACATAAAACCTAAACAAATGTTAATGATTTTCATCTGTTAAATCCTGTCACAGAGTTACAATTTTAAGCAAATGCGAAATCTGCTGTTGCCTAAAAGTAAAAAAAAAAAAAAACAACTGATATATGTGGCTTGGGCGTTGTTTTTTGTATACTAAGCGCTACAATAGCATCCATTTGATTTCTCTGTTTGTTTTTAGTCTTTTCACATAAATAGAAAGGGTCGTGGACATAATTTAGAAAAAAAAGGGGGGGGGTGGTGGGGGGGGGGGGGGGGGAGAGAGAGGAATCCATCAACCCTTTTTTGTGCGATTCTTATTTAGGTTTACCCTTTAAAAAAAAATTCTTTTGTAAAGTATTGTGTACGTTGCAGATCTTTGAAAATAAGTCACGGTCAGCGGGCTTTATCTAAGTGAGAACTATCGATTTATAGGCACTTAAAATGTAGTGCTATAAATGCCAAGAACTACCTTGTTTTAACAAACAAGTGGCACTGAATATAATAAAAAACATAGCGAAACAAAAGGTAAAGTAAAGAGCCTTTGTAACCTCATTGGTTCACTGGGCATATGCTGCTTGACATTTACACTGATAGACCAATCAGTAGTTGATGTACAGAAGTTGGCCCCACTGCCTAGACCCAAATGTCTATCTTGTAGCAAAACAGCCAATGATTAATTGCATCTTCATCTCTTACTTTGTGCTATCATTGCCAAACATGCACAATGAACAGGTCAGTAGAACAAAACAAAAACAAAAAAACTACATGTGAAATGTATTATCTCCATAAGGTCACAAACAACACACAAAAAGTGACAGGGTTACGAATCCCAGCAATAAAGAAAAAACTGGAATAAGACAATGTATAGATTATATGGATAGGCACAAAAATAAAATGGTTCAGCTATTTACTTGAGAAAGCAGTCATACCAAACTGCACTTGAGACTTTTTACAGCACAAGGAAGCCGTGGGGGAAGACCGAGAAAGAGGCGGATAAATAGGTTAACTAAAACATAAAAGTGAAAAAAAAAAAAAAAATGCCATCAGCAAATCCACCAGAGAAGCGCAAGACAACTACAGAAAAACCACGACACTGGGCTACAACATGGTATCAGTGGGACGACAAAAGAAGAAAAAGAAAAAAAAAAAAAAAAAAGAAGAAGAAGAAGAAGAAGAAGAAGAAGAAGAAGAAGAAGAACAAGAACAAGAACAAGAACAAGAACAAGAAGAACAAGAAGAAGAAGAAGAAGAATACGAAAAAGAAGAATAGAAAGAAGAAGAAGAAGAAGAAGAAGAGGTTCTATCCCAATATATCCCCTCAAAAAAAAAAAGACAGTCGAATCTTTCAGGGGGTGATAGATAGACTGCATTAGAAAGCCGGGAAACCTTCTCTTACAACGCTCGAGATTATTGGACTGCCTTGTGACAACATCCTGGGAGGAGGGGGGGGGGGGAAGGGAATACTGAAAAAAGTACCGAAGAAGAAGATACAGGGGTGGTCGGTCTGGTTCTTGGCCACCCCATCTGGTAAATTCCAAATTAATTTACGAATGTCCTTGTGTGCAAAAAAGGGTACCTCCAATTACTAGGTTTGCCTGCACGCAAAGCTCTGCTAATTTTTCTCAGTTTTTCTCATGCATTTTATTGACTCCCTCCTTGTCTTTGCATAATTTAGCAAGCCAATGGAGGAAAAATTATCATATGTGATCCAGTCGCTGCCAGTCTGAACGCGCACCTTGCATTATGGCTTGGTCAGTCATAAAATACATGACCGATGATACAGAATTCCCGTTCAGGTCTTCCACAGTAATATGGGGTTCAGTTTCCCGAAAACGGGACAGAGGCCGATCTCTGCGAATGTGGAAACAGGACATTGAAGGTGGATTGGCTACGAAAGCAGACATCATCATCATCAGTTCTCGTTATGCCTAGTGGCACATGAAGCTTCAGATAAGACTTTCCATGCTTTCCTGTCCTGTGAAATCTTCAGTGCAGTTTTCCATGTCAAAGATGCCGCACTCAGGTCACTTTCCATCATTTGTCTCCATATTGATTTTGGGCGCCCCTTTTGTCTCTTTTCCTCTGGTATCCATTTGAGAGCTGTTTTTGGCAGGTATATCACGATTCATTCTCATAACATGGCCAAGCCATTTCTATCTTCTCTTGGTTATCATACTGTCTATAGTTTGATAATTCTACCTAGACATGCGGGGTGGAAGGTGGGCAGCTTGTGTGCATCCTTTTTTGGCCACTCTCCAGTATTCTGCTCCATAAAGAAGAACTCGCAAGGTGAGGCTCTTGTAGAGTCAGAGTTTTGTTTATCTGCAGCAGCTGATGGATTTCCAGATTTGCCTTATCCTTCCAAAAGCAGCTCTAGATTTGTTCAGGCATGACTGTATGTCTTCTTCGGTCCCTCCCAGTAGGGACACCACACTGCCAAGATGTGTGACAAGTTCTACATTTTCAAACGAAAGCACACAGGGCTGGAAAACTGGCTACAGGAAGAGAGACTTTCAGGCGTGCTGTGGTGAGAGCGACTTTCTGTAAAGGACCTGCTGATGAATTGGTTGTTAGTTTGTTGGAAGGTTAGGTAGGTAGGTAGTTGTACCCCACCAGGACATCACACAAGCGATTAACACTCGTTGACACAAAGTACCACCAAGCTGATGAGGATCAACCGTGGTGAGGTCTCAGAAATCTCTTTCAGCTTTTAGGCCATACCTTATGGCCTAGGCCATATTATGACCCGGCTATACTCAGGGCCGCAGGCATAAGCCAGGGTGGGACTACAAATGAAAAATAAAATTGCATCCTTTATGGGGACGACTTTTCTTATTGGAAAGGGATGAACAGATAGTATTAACCTTTGATAAAGACAGTGACGACGACCTGGAGAATATTTTAAAATATTAACCTAGTTATGTGGCAGTCCTGTATGCAGTCAAGTTCGCTACTTAAGCTGAATTAGTGTTGTTCAAAGACTTTTATCAGGAATACAAAAGTATGTCTTTGACACATCCCAACTGATTTTTTGAGCAGTTTAGAAAGGGCTTTGAAACACAGTCCACACATAGATTTTAATTTGGTGCCTGTAAGGGAGATAAGCCATTTCATCAAAATTACTAATAGACGCAGCTAGTTCGAGACTGGAAGGAATGTGTGTCAATTTATTCAGGTTTGAGACCAAAATGTACAGTCGACAAAGGAATTCACAGCCTGCGAACTAATCTTTTCCCAACAGTATCTGTTGAGCACTTATGTGTATATTACTCTCCACACACTTGCCTTTTTGTTCTACCCTATGATCCCATTTAACTATTTTGTTTGGGCTTTTTGGGTGTCGGGGTGGGGATAGGTGATAGGTCTCTGTTACCGAATTTTTTTTGTATCCGCCTCAACAATGGCAGTCTATAAACCCCAATGATACGAATAATTTTTTCTGATTTTTAGATTTATACATATTATGAATTTTGCTGTTCTTTCCCACTCTCCTTTCTCCGTCGTTTGCACCATTATTGTTGCGGGTTCAAAGATCCATTTAAAAATACTGAACTTAAAGGTAGACAATAAATCTTTAGTGTTTTTTTTTTTTTTTTCTAATGTTGCTTCAACCATATCTCCTATACTCATTAGAGAATGGATAACAGTCCTTAATTGATGTATAGATCAGATTGTTCCCTTTGGGCTTCTACCCTAAGGATTACCATACAATCCTGACATTAAGGAATTTTAGTCTGCAGGACGGACGAACAAGGCAGATCTCGGATACGCCATTCAACCTCCAAAGAAGGTATAATTAATTGTTGCCGCACGGTCTCATTAACTAGCTGCAAACCTATGGACCTAAGAACGGATTGAAGAGTCCTTCATTTTATACTTATTAAAATATAGGTATGCAATGTATACCTTTTTTTTCCAAACTGACTAATCGCAATAATATTGTTGAAGAATCTATAGAGAAGTTCCCCTCCCCCCTCCTGTTGACATAATCCCTAGAACTACAAACCCAAAAGCCGTTGCAACAATCCGCCCAGCTTACTGTGCCATTCAAATTTCTAGTCACTAAAGGTGGTCAAACTTCCACAAGGTCGTATAGGATGTTACCCTTTCCCTACTCAAGTCAATTTCCTTTTAAAATAACAGGATATAAAAGTTGCTTTCCATTGATTTCAATTCAGGACCGTCTTTCTCAATTGCACCTATGACATTTCAATTTCTTCCCGATCTGTTCTGTTTTCGACCATGATTATTTAATTTGCCCGAGAGATGGTTTCAGTCTTGTTTAAGGTCAGGAGACACTGAAAGCAGAATTAGCTCTTCATAACTGAGTTACCTCATGGATTTTCTTGGTTTTCAGGTGCTGGGAAATTATTGGGGCTCTGTTTTCAATATTCGACTTTTATACATTGACCAGAAATATTGCTATCGAGTTTAGCGAAAAGCAGGGGAAGAAGGCGCACAGAGATACAGTCAAAAATGTTTTCCATCAAGGTCGTTATCGATAAACACTGTAGTAAAAATACAAGACTACAAAAACTGATTTACATAATCCCACAAAAAGGAAACACACGCACATAAACACGCATGTGATAGATAGTGTTACTGTTGTTTGTTCAAATTAATTTTGAAGAAATTATTTCTGTTCATTCTGGATATACATGCCAGTGCAGTCTATACCGTTTCTCACGAACTTTCCTGGAAAATACAGGTTACAGTGTTTGACTGGCCTGATCACCCACTGAATGCTGGTCGATCTATAAAAAATAACATGGCTAGCGCCATATACTCGCCATGTCTCATGACATAGGTGTCCATCATTATTTGCTGGTATGTGGCGAATCAACCGAGTATAAACGGGTAGAGGGGAAATGATTGACTCTTATAGAAAATTTAAGCGACAATAATATTATCTAGCGATCCCTGCCATGTCACGGGACATTCATCGCCTGGCTTATGTGAGCGATGCAGCATTGTGGGGTATAGGAACCAGGACTTCTACTGGTCAAACCCTGCTTACACCGCTCCGAGGTCAGCCTAACAAAGAGATGCCCAGCCAGGTGATCGGTCGGAGTAGTTGGGGTCAGAGTTCCAATAAGTTCGGAGTGCATGTTCTTGAGAGGCGAAGAACCAACAGTCTGCAAGGAAATTTGCTAGATATGTAAAGCGGATGTCCAGGCAAAACTCCAGTGTGGAACGTGAAGAAAGTCTAAAAGTGGACAAACAACCAAGACTTTCTACCTGTGAATCAAATGTCTTTCTCTTGACAATAGTGCACTTGAGTAAATGTTATCACAAAAAATCAGAAAAACCTGCGTAGTTTAGAAGTCTAACTATGAAATTTGGAGCAATTGATAATATGCTCTACAAAACTTTTTTGAATAATTAAGGTCATCAAAACGATCTGAAGTTTCTGAAAAACATAAAGCGATACAGTGAAGTTATCTTGACTGAAAATTTCAATATGCGTTATAAAGGTCTGGAGGCAGAGTTAGAATCTGCATAGGGCGAAAGTTTTTAGATCTAGTGTTCCCAGTTGGACCTTGGGGAAAATGAGTCTTGGTGAATATCAAAGGATCCCAGATTAGAGTAACATTTTTGTTGGGTGAAACATTACAATACAGGAGTCATGCTTTCATTAATTTGCAACGAGAAATCCAGTATTTTAATTTTCATTTAAGAAGGCAAAAGAAGGAATGCAATTATATAGGCAAAGACGATAGAAAAAAATTACTTAATAGAGCAATTCCATTCTAATAGTGCAAGTAATCATTATAATCGAAATGCTGGTAAAAGAAAAAAAAATATTGCTTCGAACGGGTCAACATGATGCCGTCGTTAAAATCAAATGTATACAGAAACTCACATTAAATTGAAATTGCATCTTATTTTAGATATTTTGTTAAATTTAAAAAAAAAAAAAAAAAAAACATATAAAAGCTCAGTATACTTTATTCAATTAGTCTGATATATTTGTCCGAGTTAAGTTTCTGGTTATCTGGGACAGGCCTTAATAAATTACAAAACTGAACTAAAGAACCTGATATTAAAGAGATTTCATGGGAAGTCAAATAATCTGAGTAAAACCCTTTACGTATTAATATTATGAAATCTATTGTATTTAAAGGGCAAAATCAAACAATGAACTGTAACATAAATTGTTATGTTATTTAATACAACAGTTATGAAACGTAAAATCATAACACAGTATTGCACTGCTTAATGACGCAGTTTTGGTTTCACTTGACGCTATCATTTAAAAATGTTCTGTGGAACATGGATGACCTGTTAAAAATAATAGATTGACTGGCTCTGCTATAGTTGCAAAATGCTGACCGATAGAGAGAGAGAGAAAGAGAGAGAGAGAGAGAGAGAGAGAGAGAGAGAGAGAGAGAGAGAGAGAGAGAGAGAGAGAGAGAGAGAGAGAGAGGCAAAGGTCTAATATCAATGGGTTGGGGTCAATGCAGCCACATTATTATTAGGAATGAGAAAATTGCGAGCCAAAATCGGTACAGTGGGTACGAAAGACATGCTAAAGTTACAGGAAGTCCAGTCAGCCAGTATAGGACTGTCACCATTAACTTGTGGGACGCTGACGTATATGTTGAGGGTGCAATATCTAAACACGTATGGACTCCTCCGAAATGTTGTTAGTATGGTGGATCTCACAACTTGGAAGTTGCAGTAACTAGTTTTGACAAGGCGTCGTAAAGAACTTGGTTTGAGAAACCTGCTTGGTTTTTTTTTTTTGTCGACGATTTTGAATAAAGATTTTGGATGAAATTTTCTTTCAAAGAGAATGGGTGAAGATTTTATATTGAAAAACCTGAATGACGATTTTATGCTGAAGAAACTATGCAAAGTTTTTTTGTGAAAAAACTGTGTGCTGATTTTATGTTGAAGAAAGTAGATGACAGTTTTATGTTGAAGAAACTGTATGATTATTTTATGTTGAAGAAACTGGATGAAGGTTTTGTGTTGAAGAAAATAAATTAAGATTTTATGTTGAACAAACTGTAGGAAGATTTTATGTTGAAGAACTACACGTAGATGAAGAGTTAAAGGTGAAGAAACTGTATGAAAATTTTATGTTGAAGAAGCTATATTAAGATTTTATTTTGAAGAAACCAGTTACAATTGTCACACTGAAGAAACTGAATGAAGATTTTATGTTTAGAAAACTGGAAAAAAAAAGATTTTATGTTTAAGTAACTGAATAAAGATTTTATGTTGAAGGAACTGAATGAAGATTTTATGTTGAGGAAAACAATAAAAACATTCCATGTTGATGACTCTGGATGAATGAATATTTAATGTTTACTTCACCCGATAGAGATTTTTTGTTCATAAACTGGATGTTGATTTTATGTTGAAGGAACTGGATGTTGATTTTAGGTTGAGGGAACTGGATGTTGATTTTATGTTGGAGCAACTGGATGTTGATTTTATGTTGAAGGAACTGGATGTTGATTTTATGTTGAAGGAGCCGGATGAAAATAATTTATAAAAGATCTCGATTAAGAATTGTCTATTGTAGAAACTGGTTGAAGATGTTCTGTTGTAAATCCCGTTTCGACAGAAGAAAGTGTTTTCAGATTTTTATTGTTTTTGTTTTGTTGTAGGTATTGTGTTTTGTTTTGGAGTGGTATCTAGTAAAAATCATCACTTGAAGAAATATGTTTGAAAGTATTTTTTTTTTTTTTTAAAGAACATGAGAGAACACTATGACTGGCGATGCCAGTAGATATCTTTCATTGATGAAGCCGGCAGAAGATTTTCTAATAAAGAAACTGGTTCAATATCCTTACTCGAAGAGCTTATTCATGTTCTGCTGTGGAGCAGCTTAGATGATCTTCTGAAGAAGAACCAAGGTAAAGATTTTCTGTTCGCGGACTACCTGAAATTCAAGAACATAAGTGAAGATCTTCTGTAGAGTAGCCTAACTGAATCTCTTCTCCTAAAAATCGTAGCTGAATCTCTTTTGTTGAGAACCTAGTTGAAGATGTTTTATTGAAGAACCTAGCTGGAGATCTTTTGTCGAAGAACCTAAGTGATCTTTTCTTGAAGAAACTAGCTGAAGATCTTTTGTCGAAAAACATAGCTGAACATCTTTTGTTGAAGAACTTAGCTGAAGATTTTTTTTTGTTGAAGAACTTAGCTGAAGATGTTTTGTTGAAAAACTTAGCTGAAGATTTTTTTTAAGAACTGAGCTTAAGATGTTTTGTTGAAGAACTTAACTGAACAATTTGTTGTTGAAGAACTTAGCTGTAAATATTTTGTTGAAGAACTTAGCTGCAGATGTTTTGTTAAGACTTTAGCTGAAGATGTTTTGTTAAAGAACTTAGCTGAAGATGTTCTGTTGAAGAACTTAGCTGAAGATGTTTTTTGAAGCACTTAGCTGAAGATCTTTTATTGAAGAACCTAGTCATGAAAATGAGATGTCTGAGAAGGGCTGCAGGTATGACCAGAAGAGGTAAATATCAGTAATGGGGGTCATATGAGAGCAAGTTGGCACAGAACCAATTTTAAATTACATATAGAGACAGAAAATAAAATTTGCCCTTTAGAAAAAAATGCCCTTTGATATCATACCATACAAAACATGCACCAAAAGAGAAGATGGGCGAAGACCACTAGGTGGACCACAACTTACTGCTGGAACTGGCCGTGGGTGCACCAAGAAAGAATAAGATGGAAAGATACACCAGAGACACACCAAAATCTCACTGTTACCCTGGTCGGGGTGGTCAGAAGAGCGAGAAGCAGGACCTTCGACTCCCCATGCGGTAAAAAAAAAAAACAAGTGAAGAAGAAGAAGAAGAAGAAGCAAAAAGACAGCCAGCGCAATGTTGACACCGCTTCTACATTTGTGTCTAAAACAAATGAACTATCAATGAAATTTACTAGGTATAGCAATGGATCGTTTTGTTTCGTTTATTTTGCTATACATTTTCGTCGGTATCTATAGACGCGATTGCGACCCGAAAATTTGAAAACCAATTGTCTGTTATTCAGAAATTATTTTTCTGTGCTCTTTACGTGAAAGATAAAATCGGAAAAGTTATTAGAAGTTATTGGAGAGATGCCAGGCTTTGACCTGAGATGGTTTTGACGCGTATAAAATAAATCGATTTTTTTTTGGCAGCACGCAGTGAATAACGGTAAGTAATTTTGTAAATATCTTTTTAATTAGCCAGATTACCGCAAAGTGTGTTGTATTTTTGAATTCTGCGTTAATTTTTATATAAGTGTGGGAGATTTCACAAAGATTGGCAATACAGCACATGTTTAAAAAAATTGTTTAGTGGCGTCACTGTTTTGGCTTTAAATCCAATAACGGTAAGTAATTTCGTAAATATCTTTTCAATTAGCCAGATTACCTCAATGTGTGTTGTATTTTTGAATTCTGCGTTAATTTTTATATAAGTGTGGGAGATTTCACAAAGATTGGCAATACAGCACATGTTTAAAAAAATTGTTGAGTGGCATTATTTTTTTTATCTTTAAATCCAATAACGGTAAGTAATTTCGTAAATATCTTTTTAATTAGCCAGATTACCTCAATGTGTGTTGTATTTTTGAATTCTGCGTTAATTTTTATATAAGTGTGGGAAATTTCACAAAAATTGGCAATACAGCACATGTGTAAAAAAAATTGTTTAGTGGCATCACTGTTTCGGCTTTAAATCCAATAACGGTAAGTAATTTCGTAAATATCTTCCTAATTAGCCAGATTAGCGCAATGTGTGATGTATTTTTGAATTCTGCGTTAATTTTTTTATAAGTGTGGGAAATTTCACAAAGATTGGCAATACAGCACATGTTTTAAAAAAAATTGTTTAGTAGCATCACTGTTTTCGCTTCAAATCCAATATGTTTTCACTAGGAGACCGTTTTTGCCGCTTTACAATTAACTTAAAATAATTATTAAATTACCTAACGTTATTTTAATCATTTTTTTTTTAAATCCACAACCATTGTAGCATTTGTTCATGCATCTGTCATTATTTAGAGCCCTTCGTATTCTCTGTTGGAGATATTTTTGCCTGATCACCCCCAAATCCCAATAATTAATTTAGGCCATCACTGGTAAGATGATTCTTTGGTGATGATTCTTTGGTAATTAACTTAGGATGCTTAGTAAATTGACAATGTTATGTGAGTTACTTTTTAAACATCCACAAACATTGTACCATTTTTCATGTGTTTGTCATTATTTAGAGTTTACAGAATTTTATGTTGGAGATATTTTTACCTGCCCATATCTTGATCACGAATTTCACAAATTCTGGCACTAAATTCAACATTTTGTGTGTGTGTGTGGATGTCGTACGAGTTAATTAATTGGGAGCATCTTTCGAAGTCAGAGTGCACCTGAGAGTTACAGAACCAACAGTCTGCATGCAAATGAGTCTTAACTGTAAAATGGATGCACAGGCAACAATCAGGTTCTGTCAACAGACTAGGGTCCAGAAGTGGACAAACAGCCAGAACTTTCCCCCGGGGTTTCCAGCCAGTGAGCGTGGAGATGAAGAAGATTATATATGCAGTATACACACAATAGGTAATACCATAGAAAAAAAAACACATTTACAGTTTATGTTCAAAATGAGCTGTTTTTAGTCATGACAGTTTTCACATTTGCACCTTTTTATGTTTTATGTATCATCTGTAACGTTCTACATTGTTTACAACTTAAGTATTCTCATGAATAGTATGGAGTTGAATGCAATTTTTACGAAAGACATTATTTTGTTTCACTGCATGCTGTTAAAAGTAATGCAATAATAATGCTTCACATTTGAAATATGTAACACTGTACAGTCACATTATTTATAACACATGAAAACTGCTTTAAAATTCTAAGTGCTTACTATGAGTCTGTCATGTTTACTTCTAACATTTCCTTAATCTAGGCGGAGGCCTTCAGACCTTGCATGCAGGCACTGAAAAGCTTGGTAGACAGACCAGAGGGCTTACTGGACACACAACTTGATGCATTTGGAAATGAGATGATGGACTTGCAGCCTTAACTAAGAGACATGGAGGTGGCCACCTCGGATGAGTTTGTGGAGACAGTAAAATGTTTATTGCATGAATTTATTATTGTTCTTGAAAGACAGTTGAAATATTATTTTGATGGGACCATCCCTACTGAGTCACACGAGTTCATAGAACTATCAGCTTCAGCTCCTACTCATAATACGCATGCTGAGCGGACTCTGGGCATGATGGATGCCTTGATGAGAAGAGCAGCGTATGCTAACCTATGCTTCAGTGAAGCGAAGACAAAGGCTACCAAAAATCACACATTGGTCTGGCTAGATTCCCTTCCGAATAATCAGCTGCAGCAATTTGTTAATTTTGCTATGAAACAGGCAATGAGGGTTGGACAGAAAACATGTGAGAGAGAGCAAGCCATTGAGAGAATGGCTTTACATAAAAATTATAAAGCTTGCAGAGATGCTTATGAGAAGGAGCTGAAGGCTGCAGTAGCTCAGATAGGGCTAGTTCCTGCACTGCTACAGTTGAAAATCTTTAATGATTTAGATAGTACGTCCAAAATTCATTTAGAGAGGTTTTTAACTGATAATGCAAGTTTATCAAATGCGACATGTTTGGCATCAAGAGGTGGTACTGGAGAGAACATGATGAGCCATCAAGTGACTTTTGTAGTATGAATGTTAAACAGTTTTTAGTTGACTTCGCACAAGGGGATTTATCATTTTTGTAAAATTGTATGTACTTGTCAGTGTTTCTATCGTCCATTAGTATGTCTTACATGAATAAGAAGATTTTTATTATTGGTTTTGACTTATAACAAAAGAGCTGTTGAGCTCACACTGTCTCACGGGCTGGTATTATATGGAAAAGGTATTTCAAAAGTGAGCTTAGTTGCTTTACTGGCAGGTTTAACAAATACTGAAGGTACACCTAATTTTGATATATGGTGTCATTTGTTTTGTGCTGCAACACATCAAATGGTTTTGAGTGTTTATCAATGTATCAGTGAGTTAGCTTATTGTATATTGTATTGGTAACTTTATTTTATATTCACTTTTAGTGTGTGACTTTTTCCTGACTGTTATTCTCTGGGTCACTGCCTCTTTTCATTTTTTACCTGTCTCTGTCTTTCGACTTGTTGCTATCCCCACTGTATGTCCTCTCCTGTGGTATTCCCTGGCTCTGCTGTCTCATGCATTCAATTTGCTCAGATCCCATATAATTTTAAGCTGTCTATGTGTGATTTTCTATTCACTAAATACAGTCCTCTGTGTGTCGACTGGTCGTGATGCATACCAGTGTAAATGTTTTGCTCTTGGATGCTGGGCAAACATGGATACTACAATAATTTTTTACTTTTTTTTATAACACAATAGCAGTTGTTTTCCGGAGAAGCTGTGGCGAATGTATAATCAGATGAAATCCCACAGTATATCATTCATCCATGCTGTCTCTGTTATTAGTGTATGCCTAGACTGATGTCTTTTGTACTCCTACACAACAAGAGAGAAGCAGTGATATGTATATGAAAACAACACTGTATAACAATGATCCTTGTTGTACTATTCCGGCTGGGATTTTTTTTCCACATGGTCTCTGGGTAGTAAGATTGGACGTCTGTATGTATTGTTGCGAGCGTTAAAAAATTCCTTGGCGGTTGGAAATCGAAAAGAGTAGTCTAACGTCGCTGCCCAGGCAAAATTTGGAGTTCAACATCTACCCAGGATACTCGCCTGTGCTACGGAGCTCATGCACTGCGCTAAGAAACGTCAGACTCAGGCTGGTGACAGAAATAGAAAGGAACACTTATCCCTACACATAAACTGATCAGGATATAAATGTATTTTCTTTCTATCTAGGTTTTCAACCTGCTCGCAAGTTAACCAGTCCGATGAATGGTGCCAGAAAAGTTATTACAAAAAATGAGGAACAACCTGATATAAATCACATCATTCAGTGAGTACAAACTGGCCAGTGTGCACCGGTGCGATTTCATTTTATTTGTTAAAATCAATAATGTAGGGCTCCGCCTACAACTCAAATTAAAATGCATACCATAAAATGTCTGAGGAAGTAAAGTTTTGATTATGACAACATCACTATCGATGGTTGACTGGTCAATAAAAACTTCCTGATTCAGGCACTGGCGCAAAAGGGGCCCTTAGTTTATTCATTTTTTTAAAGCGTCTTCGTATGTTAGTGAATCTATTTACTCAACTTTGCGAGAGGAAAAAAAGAAAAAAAAACTTTCAGAATGTCTGCAACTCTTAACCAAGAGAATTGTTAAATTCATTATTTACAGCCAATGAAAGCTTAAGGGGCTTGCATCAGATGTTAAATATTTCCCTGAACATGAATAAAGAACTTTTTAAAAGAAACAATAGACACATTTTTCAGTTCTCGAGTACTATTACATTTCCATCATAGTCTGGGTTAAGACGTACGGTCAGTTCATTGTTAATTTATACCTGCTTTCAGAGATCTGGCTCGGTTTGTGTGTGTGTGTGTGTGTGTGTGTGTGTGTGTGTGTGTGTGTGTGTGTGTGAGAGTGTGTGCATGCCTGAGTGAGTCTGTGTCAATAACTCTATGTCAGAGAGCTTCTATTTGATTTTTAACAAAACGACTAAATATCAATTTAACTGATAAATACACATCTATCTTGAAATAGTATAAATCGGTCACTCTGAAAAGTAATGTTTACTAATCTTTGTCTCATCTTGCATGTCTCCTCCTCTCTCTTTCACGTCTCTACTTGTTCCCTTTCTCCTACTCACTCTTTCACACCTTCTCTCATTAGATCCCTCGTTTCGGGTGTCTTCCACAAACAAGTACGGTTTCAAATTGCCTTTATTATTTACTTTTAGGAATATAGTTCAGAAGTCTCCTCTTTCTCTCGCTTCCCCACGTCTTTCATTTATCGATGTCTGTCTAAATCGAGAAGACAGAAATTCAGTGTCAGACAACTACCACAAGTGACGCTCGTTAATCTAGTCTGTCTGGAAGCACTAGACGGCCTCTGTTAACCCTAATAACGCTTGCTACAGCTAGTTCTCCAGCGTTATTGTGACCCCAATTCATTCTCAGTCCCCCTGGATGAAATCCCATTGTCGTGCGCGTAAGAGGTCAATAGAAATCAGTACACCACTTCTACTGAGGAGTGACGGAACATGAGAGATAAGATACACTAAACACCACCCCACACACACCACCCACATCCCAGCTCACAAACACACACACAAACACACACACACACACACACACACACACACACACACACACACACACACACACTAAGGCAACTCTTCTCCCATTCACCCAGTGGTATCTGTGTTGTGGCGCGACTGTTTCTGCAATTCCCTTTCACATTCTGGAAGTAACAGTTCTGATTTTATGATTCAAATATACGACAAACTATGTGAGGCAGCATCAAACTGTTTCGATCCGTAGAAGAACCATACTATTCCCATTCCCACATGGATTCCAAGGCCCTATTGTAAATAAATTTAAAAAAAAATGACCCACTGTCCCCCTAACAAGCATTTATGTCGAAGTCAGAGTGTATTAGCCGGATAGGCAAGGAACCAACAGTCTGCATGGCTATAAGTCTGGCCTGTAAATTGGATGTGCACGCACAAGTCAATTTTGGAACATGACAAAAGTCCAGAAATGGACGAACAACCAAAATGTCCGCTTTTTACAGTCGCTGAAAGCGAAGAAGAAGAAGAGAAAGAAAAAGAAGAAGAAGGAGGAGGAGGGAGGAGGAGGGGGAGAAGGAGGGAGAAGGAGGAGGGAGAAGGAGGCGGAGGAGGGAGGAGGAGGGAGGAGGAGGAAGAGGGAGGAGGAGGTTGAGGGAGGCGGAGGAGGGAGAGGGAGGCGGAGGAGGGAGGAAAAGGCGGAGGAGGGAGGAAAAGGCGGAGGAGGGAGGAGGAGGAGAGAGGAGGAGGAGAGAGGAAGAGGAGGAAGGAGGAGGGAGGGGTCAGGCGTTCAGAAAGTAACAGATCAGTTTTCCTGGCTTTTTACCATGCCTTGACAGCTGTTGGGGAGCGAAATGTAGGGTGTGTATCTCTTCTTAACCAAGTGTCTAAAGGTGACTGATTAAGACTCACTCATATATGAAAGTCCGCTCCCCCCAAGCCAACCTCCTGGCGACTAATAGGGTTCCCTACCTGGAAGTACTAGGTTAACCCAGTTCTCAAAATCCTATCATACCACTAACACTGACAATAGTTCGCAGTCAACCATATCAACAAAACGGGAAGAGTCATTTCTTTACTCGTGCTTCAGCCTGTTTATGTGGACGCAACACAACATGACAATAAGCATGAACTGGTGATACCGGACGACTTTCCATCTAAAGCTCAACCTATACACTATAATATTCTACCAAGGCGGTGTCACATGAAAGGGAACACCTAGCCTCGACTCGGCGTGAGTCCACAACATACTCTTTCGGCCTACGGCCCCTCTCCTGGGGTCACCGATAGTCTCATAAACTACTGTCCTGTTTCCCTGGTGATCCTCCTACGCCTCCTCTCATCGTCACACAAGACAGATTTTCCTGGTTACGTAACCTCACATCGGGTCACCCTAACTGATATATAATAACTGATCAGAGACTTAGCCCCAGGCTCTCGACACACAGTCGAATCAGCATCATTGTGAGGCACTACACAATTGTCGTCCTCACAATCACGTCACACTTCACAGCTCGACTTCTGTTGGCTTTGCGGCAAACAACATGTTGGGCCCTCCACGCTTTGTCTCTACAAAATACGCACACAGGAGCATTTTGACCCATACACTAAAGTTCTAATGCACAAGATCAACTGTCGCTGAACTAAAATAATACACCGAATTACTGCTAAAAATTCACAGACAACTGAATATGAATTCGCAGACATCGGAACATGCGTCCGCACGCTCAGACTTGCATTGAGGTACTGAACCCAAGAACCACGGCCCTCCCTTTAGCTCCTTCTCTGAGCCCTGCAAGGTTCTCGCTAAGCGAACGGAAGTCACTGTTTTTCGTGAATCTCTAGAAACACGTCTTTCAAGAATGCGTGCACATTATAAATCTTTGCACTCGTCTCTCACCTCAAGCCACATGGACCCCTTTTGCCCACGTCTCTACTACCACCATCATCCTGTGCCCTACGACTAGCGTAGGCAATCACGCCTCTGACCAGCCCGGTGAATAGCTTTACTTTTTGTTCTAGCCACGCCGTGTTGACTACTTCATCCCACCATGGTGGCTGTGCCCATCTCTCCCGCCGTCTGCGCTCAGCTCTTGTTTTAGTCTCCCCCCCCCCCCCCGAGTTTGCTAATGGCATCTAGCCCTGTAGGGACATATATGAAAGCGATCACACTGATTTCGTGGCCTCTGTTGTTGCTCCTCTTTACCAAGACAACTCAAGGAATGTGATTGATATTAGGGTACCCTGCATCCTGATGCAATGGTGGGAGACACCTGGGCAAGATCAATGATGCTGTCATAACCTTCTTGTCAGGCTGACATTCTGGTAACTTTTCCGTCGTTTAAACACACTAGATTGGCAGAAGCAGGCCATCCCCCGTGTCTTCTCCCTGTTAATTAGTGATTACACTGCGACACTGGCTGAAGTTCCCGAAGTAAAGGAGGTTCTTTTCCTTCGTCTTGGGTAATATCTGACACTGCTGTACGTCCACCTTTCTGTTACAGCCGTACACATCAACAATCACAATCGGGGCTGGGCTCAACGCTCTGACTGTGTGTACTTGTAAGTTGTCACTATTCCACTCAGATATGTCGACCTCAGACACCGGTATGTTGTCACAACCAGAAAGACCTGTCCGAGGTGTCGTCTATTGAAGAAGCAGAGAAAGCCCACAGTTCTAACTATCTCGTCATCGAGGTGTGTTTCTTATAGGACAACGATGTCATTGGTGTAGAGGGACTTTTCGAAAATGAGTCGGTGTTGATCGAAGAAAGCACAGTTTCAGTAGAGAACATGAACATAATTGAAGCTGAGTCTCTCACATTTCAGACGCTTGCTGCAGACGCCAGCATACTTGCCTGTTTGTGTTCTCCTTGTCAGTCTACGGGTTGCCTTGAATGGGTAAAATAGTCGCCATCGGACGCCGATTACATCTTGAGGTGAGTCTAAGTCTCCTTTTGCTACTAAATTTTCGGTTCTCCTTAAAACCACCGCCACTTATTATGGCTGCCGGGGGAGTACGCCGGAGTTCAGTCCTCTGGCCGCCTTGCAATTACGGAATGGAACTGAGGGAACGAAACAATTGGCGATAGCACTGCTGTCATAATGAGGTTAGGGTTAGGGTAACACATGTAACGTGGAGAACTTACCCATAATGACGGCCGCTATATTTGATAATTTTGACACAGGAGTTGCAAATAATAGCCGAAAATGGGCTGCTTGTATCAGTGGCGCCATTGGAATTCTGTTAAATATGACACCAATTGGTGCCGAATTCTGCGTTTCAGTAGCATCCAGATCCCTTCAATCGTTTGGGTGTGGATGTCACTGTGTGCGACGTCAACGAAGTTGGTCTGGTGGACGACAACCTCGTGCTGGTCTACCAGCCATGTCGACCTCACCTTGTTTTGTGATTCGTGCCTTGTCCACTCCGTAATTGCAATGCGGCCAGGGGACTGAACTCAGGCGTACTCCCCAGGCCGCCATAATAAGTGCATAATAAGTGGATGTAGTTTTAAGGAAAACCAAATTTTCTTTTTCTGACTCCTCCGCCCACTCCCCCCCCCTCCCTCCCTAAATGGACCATGGACCCTCAAATAACTCACGCTAAATCATTCTATCTTTCGTTATTGCACGCAGCTAACACCATGTCCTTCCCATTTATTTTTTAACTTTACTCTTTACCTCCTTTCTTCGTGTCTTTTCTTGCCTGCCTTCTTCTATGCCCATGTGGCTTCCAGTGTTAAGGTATTCTAGTTACACTGTTCTGTTTTTTTTTTTTACGTATGTCCTCCCCAAAGCCTCTTGGTCCACCTTAACCTGTTTAGTTCTCTTCCAAAGCTCTACATTAGTGATTTTCTCATACGATTTAATTCCCTACATTCTGCGCAAGGCTTTAGGCTTTTGTTCCCACTAATCTACCCCAGTATTCTTATGATTCCCTCCTGCTTTACAGAAATTTACCCCACATTTATGGAACATTTATGTACCGCTTGCATATCTTTTTATCATAGTAGAGGCCAACCTCAACTTCTTCTTATCTCTAATAAACCATAGAGGATGTTTTTATGGACTTCACCATTATCACACACTAATATACACACCGCACAAACAAACAAACAAACAAATAAGTAAATAGGAAAGAATAATGAGCGTCTGTATCAAACTGTATAAAACCCGCAAAGGAACGTGGCACTGTGTGACTGAATTTAAATGTGTGTGACAAACAACAGACGCAGCGCATTGATAATTTTTCTGTGTTTATATCATCTGCTTATTTACATATATGAAATCACAACACTAACATATAAAGCTACTTAAAGCGAAACATTAGCCTTTTGTCACAAGTAAATACCCGAGTGGCCGAACGCGCACATGAGACATGTTTGTTTCATGTAGAAATGAATTCACTGTCATTAAATATCGCACTCCGTCAAGTCCAGTCATTGCACTATGCAGAATTGTTCATTAAAAGAATCTGAGTGAGTCTCACAGACAACAGAAGTTGTTTGTTCAGTTTACAGACGAATAATTTTCAAAGAAATCAGTACTTAGTTTTTATTGTTGTTATTATTATACGCATTTAAAAACGGTTACCACAAATTTCTAGTACGCGAATTTACACCTGGGGTTGTGGAAGCTGGGGCCTGTGCACTTTTTCAAGGAAAATAGTTAAAAAGATATAGGGGAGACTAAGTCACCTCATAAATATGTCCATAGGAACTGAGCGATGTTCATTCGTGTACATTTTTTGTTTAAGCCTAAGTTTATACACTTTCTATTATTTCAAATATAGTATTAAAATTGATTTACATTGATTGTTATTATTAGGCATTTAAACAGGGCTTACGCCCTTTGAGTACCCACCGCTAGAAAACATATGGCTGGGCTGCTTATGAAACTAATGAATTGCATTTTTGTTCACGTGGCCGCGTGATAGACCTGCAAACCTCGACCCTATATGGGAACAGACGGATCATTGTTGCGGTCGGGGGCCCTAATATAACCTAACACTCGAAAGGGGATTTATCCTCCAAAAGGTGGCACTTTGTGTCACCGGGTTTTTATCGCTCTTTATTCGGTCATGGTGGGACTGAACGTCACTCACTCTGCTCCTTAATTCGAATCTAGAAAAAGCTGTCACCCCTGAGAAGCTACAGACATAAAAAAAAAAAAAAAAAAACCACTAACTGAATATAAAAACATAAACTGAAAAAAATGTCTGCACAAAACACCTGGGAGCCTCTGTGGTGTAGTAGCTAGACGCTTGCCTACTGGTCTGAAGATCCTGGGTTTAAATTCGGACCAGACACTACCTTGGCTCCAGTTCGGTACAGACTATGTAAAATTTACAATTGATCACATGCACAATTCACAAATGAACTGATGAAACATATAACTGCATCCAGAGCTTTTATGTCAGAACAATTAAGGTGCCGGTGCTCACCCTAAAGTAATAACTACAGCAGCGTTTACAAAACATGATGCCTAAAATGGTGCGGCACCAGCGTACTATTAAGTACCAGCAAAAAACATGTCATGATTGTGTCCTACGTGATCCATCGAAAACATGTTTAGTTTGTCGAAACCTCCATGTACCAACTAAAGATGTTTTAGGGGAAAAAATCAGGTACGTTTAAAAATAAATTTAAAAAAAGCAATTAACATATGATTCCTTTATATATGCAATATGAAATGAGCATTTAGCTGTTTCATTCCAAGATAATTAGTTGCATATCCTTTACAGGACGTTGCAGAACCAACCCTATCATTTTTTGGCTGTTGTGTTATTTTATAGGCAAGTTTACGTCCAATAGTTTGCCATTGCGTACTGGACGGTCGGCTTCTCGATACCACTGTCGAAACCAACGCAAGACGCAAGGCCCGCTGCTGGGATTGAATCCGGCACCCTGGCATTACGAAGCGCGTTCGCAAAGCCTAAGCCACAGATGCCGACTTTCATTCCAAAGGAAAGCATAATGTATGGTTTGATAGTATTCACGAAAAGCAAACTACGTGTTAGTCATGTCTGCGCATGTTGTGTTTAGTCGGAACGTACAAAGCTTTGACAATGTATGTGTTTGATCTCTACAAGGAGTGGAACTATTACATCTATGTGTTTGACTTTGTCCTTATTGCCTTCCTCTGTCAGGAGTTATGACTTTCTGGCTCTTGAACAGGTAAAGCATTTCAAAGAAATCACACATGTTAAAGGAAAAAGAAAAGATGGGAGGACATACTAGACTATCCATCTCTACTTCCTCCCTATGTCTGCCAGTCAAAACATAGTATCATATTTTTCATGCAATTCCGATGGCCCCACTGTTTCCTTGTGTTGCGAACAAGAATGGGCATACAGTCCAACTATTTAGAGATGAAACCTGACGGAAAGCGATATACAAGATCACAATTTAAATTTACATATAAAAAACATGAAAACTTTAAGACTAAGTAAAATTAGTATATAATAAACCTATAACACGCACAATGCCACGTCATACAGAACATTCAGCTGATCCAACATGGCGTAATACGGTACATTTATTTGGGAGCTCTTTTTGAAATCAAGCTGCGACTCGCTGCAGCCACGGTCGGTGTTCGAAACCGGGCGGATCCCGGGGTTCACCCAGCCTCTAGGAAATGGGTACCAGAGTGACACTCTGGGGTAAATGGAGGAACGTCGCTTTAGCTACAGAGTTACGTGCGGACGGCGACACAGGCGGACAGTTTCTTATCAGCTGTCCGTACTGGTGGCAGAGCACTTACGGTTTATAACCGTGTCCAATGACGCTGGTTCACATCTCCCGATTTTTTTAAAAAGTACATTTATTAAACGTATCAAGTTTAGTGAAGACTCACTAGAGCCAATGAATATCAGATTTGGCGAGGTGATGCCTAGAGTTAGACTTGGTGATTCCTAAGGTTGGACTTGGTCATTCCAAAGATTAGGGATGGTGATCCTCACAGTGATGCGCACCGTTAGACTTGCTGATTTCAAACATTAGACTTGGTCATTCTAACAGTAAGAATTGAAAATGTCCAAAGTTCAACTTAGCGATGACGGAAATTGGACTTCAGTTGTATCTTTTGCATCAGCGTGGAG
>CAJHNH020006667.1:574011-711511 GCA_905116865.2 Candidula unifasciata | reverse complement strand
CTCTCTCTCTCTCTCTCTCTCTCACACACACACACACACACACACACACACACACACACACACATTGCTATATTTCGTTGACAAAATTTCAAAACTAGTGCGAAGAAATTTTCTGATAAATTCAGCTGACATCATAATAATCAAATCATTGATGTATATGGTAAAGATTTTATACTTAATACAGCCCATGGCATAGACTTTTTTTTTAAATCCTACACCTTACTAATCTGCTAGTTTCTTGGCATCTGTTTTGCTACATTGCGGCTAATTTGGTAATATGTCGACTTGAAGAAGAGAGTTTCAAGTTATTATCCAAGTAAAACACAAGGGAGCTGAATATTCGTAGACCACGAATCATACCAAGAAGACTATGAAGAGATAGCTTTCAGACAGAACTGCAAACATTTGATGAACCAGAGAAAAAGAGGAGCGGAGGCGGGTGATATCTGCAGCAATGAACCTCAAGGGCTCGGAACCCCGAAGAAGAAGAAAAATCCAGTCATGACCAGAAGTTAACTGGAACAAACTAGCTTGTAAAATGTTCGGTCACTGAGCGCGCACAAGGGTCGTAGTAAGTGCCGTAGCTAGGTGATTAAAAACTTGACTTCTGCCACAGAGGCCTAGTTTCGCATTCTCCCGAAAGGGGATTTTCCTGACTGATTTGGGCTTTTAAATTGTAAAAGTAAAATAAAGGACCTCTTCCACGCTTTAAAGCGCACAGGGCATATTGTGCTATATATATATATATATATATATATATATATATATATATATATATATATATATATATATATATATATATCTAACTTCAAATACAATGTACTAAAGCACTTGGGCTTGCGAGGTTATGAACGGAAAGGGGAACTAAAACAGCTGGGCGAATCTGCTGAAAGACTTTCCAGCCGGCTCTGGACGCAACGGAACGTCGTAGGAGATGGGCTTCTGTAGACTGGTCCGAGCACCTTGTGATAAAGAACTATTCATTTCTCTGAAGCCAGAGTGTCCCATAAATGTCTGCCAGTGTCTCTTTGCCAAATGCCATCGATAATCCATCCATAAGCTTATCACTCAGGTCGTGGGCTAATTTGCAACGGCAGTGACAAATATAACATCGAAATCTCACAATACCCGTTGCAAAGTCACAATATCGTCTTGTCCCTGCCCGAGGGTCCGATAAAGTGCAGCATAAGAAGATCATGGCCTGCAGTCAGGACCCTTGTCGGCCCACCTTCCGAGATTGTCTAGGAAGTGATGGGCCGAAACAATCGTCGAGGAGGGATCTTTCTACTGATGAACGGTGGAGCCGTTCACTGTGGGGCTCTTTAGATTGGTTACTATGTCTATTACACAGACTTCCACCTGATTCAATTGCTGTGATCAGTTCTGCAATCTGGAGCGCTTTGCGTTCACCCATAAAAATCAAGTGCCATCGCTACTGTAGGAGCAGTGAAGTGTACCAATAGACCAATGAAAGAAATTTTCTTAGTGCAGACTTAGTCAAGTGAATATCCTCTGTAAATCTGAATTCACATGCAGGCAATTCTATATACATTTTATAGAGAAAAACAAGACATTCTTTAAAATATAAGGTTTTTGTAAAAAAAATATACAAGGAACATACTTTAAATAGAATTCAATATGAGGAAAAATGTTTTAATTTTGGAAAATCAAAATATGACAACGCTATCTATTAAAATAGAAGTCTACGACTACATCCCCCTTGCACAAATGGTGTGAAACAAGACCTTTACTGTGAAATGTTTTTTTTTTTTTGAAAGGGTCTTTATCTTCTCAAAATGTTCTGTCTAGCTGGATAATGAAAGGATTATGAAATGAAAGGCAAAATGCAAAAATATAGGATTTAAAATTGCCTGATATATTATTAGGTCGCCATGTATGAACATTATCTATGCCGCCCACAGCAATAGCAGCGACATAACTACAAGAATAACTCCCCAAACAAGAAATAAAAGCAGGAGCATAGTTAATCAAAGAAGATACACTAAGGGAAAAGTTAAAGAGAAAATGATATATTCAGCTAAAGAAATCAACATCGAAGATAGTTTAAATAGAGACATAATGCAACAACATAAAAAATCGGGAAAGTGGAGTTTTCTTAATTCCATTTATCCTTCAGCGTTTATCAGTGACAAAGATACATGATTTCTCCGTAATGGACAACTACAGGGGTGGTATTTATAAAGACATCTAGACTATTCAACACAACCGGCTATGGGCCAGTTTAGAAATTTCCAAAAGAACAAAATGGAAATTACAGAGACTAGAGCATGACATCATATGTCTTTAGGGAAACGTGTCAATGATTACTGAATTGTGCCGTGCTAGTAGCCTTGTCAAAATAAATACAACCTGGTCTGTTACCGTGTCGTGTTACGTAAAGGAGTCATATTTATTAAAATAATTTTGACATAGTCTTCTACTGATTATTCGACACCTTTAATTACTGTAAAACTTAGAACAGTTCACAAGTACAGGCTCACATTTATTTATTTTCAAATGATTTTTGAGGATTTTCAAACGTTGTTCACAATATGTGATAACCAGCTGTCTGTCTTTACACAGTAATGAGTCTACTACAAAATGTATTATAAAATGTGTTAAAACTCCTAAAGACCTTGTTAAGGTTCTAATGTTGTATACGTTCCATTTTAGAACGGTGAAAACCACAGTACTAGTACTAGACAGTACCTAATATTAGACTTCCGGTTCAATGTCGGCGGATAGTTGTGACTTTTCGTAGCTTCTTCATTTTCACGTTAATATGGATGTTTTAAATCCTTTACGTGTAATGTTCTATGCCGAGATTTAATCAGAAGTTTTCATTTTTTCTCAAGATTTTCGCCGGTGCTAGAGTTTGTGCATCTGAGCGAAACCATCCTTGAATTGATCTTTTCAGTGTATGTGGTTGCCGATCGTTTTGGGTTCGCTTTGGTATACGTTCACAATGGTATACTTCCTGTTTAGACGCAAAATCCTGTGCTTAGTATACGACCTTTGTTTCGAAAATTACTGGCATGCTAGAACCCGAGTCAAAATTAGTCATGATACTGCGCGCTATCTTTGTTAACCTATCTGGAGCCAAAGTCATGGATAGATGACTCTGCAGAGAAGCAAACCCAAACATTGTCCAAAAGGACCAGACAATGATGCATTTCCGAAGCGTCCCAAAGAGAAGGCAGAAGTAAAATTATCTGTACAGATTTTAAGTAAAAGTTAAACGAGATAAGCCACAAACAGGTCCAAGCAGGAAAACAAGATATAATAAAACGGAATAAGGGGAAAACACACACACACACATGCCCGAATTTCAGTTTCCTGAAGTATTTTTGGAAGGGAACTTTCTTTCCCAAAAAATAGAATAATATATTTTCCTACTCCTTTTTCAGTACCATCCTAGCCGACAGGGAACTCTTCTCAAGAACATAAAGTGAGGTTACATTTTCATTGAGTTAAACACAAATGCTTTTGTATATATGTATTTTAGTATTAGGCAGTCGTATTAAGCTAAGCTTAAGAAAGGAGGTGGAGGCGTTTATCCTGAAATTACTATTACCTTCTTCTTCGTGCGCTCAAAATCTCTCTCCCCCCCCCCCACCTTTCCTCCTCGGCCCACCCCTCTCCTTCTCCTAATTGTTTTAGGGCGTAAATTAATTTCGCCTGTTAACAGCATCATTTGCTGGTGTCGGCAAAAACCTAACCATCGCGAAAGATAAGTAACACATTCCTCTTACTTTTAATATGTTTGTTTTGCTCGGCAACTAGCAATAGATAGGACTACAACTGACTCCTCTCTGTGACGTCTTAGGGCATAAGCAGTAAGACACAAGAAACAGAAAAAGAAGAAGAAGAAGAAGAAGAAGAAGAAGAAGAAGAAGAAGAAGAACAATAACAACATCAACAATAACAACAACCACAACCATATCAACCACATCAACCACAACAACAACAACAAGAACAACAACAACAACAACAACAACAAAAACAACAACAACAACAAATAGAAGACAAATTAGAATGTACTTTACGCTTAGTTTGCCACTGACCTCTATGTGCAATGTTATCACCCCAAACAAAATAGGCTTGAATGTAATATTGATGTTGTTTCCTAACCTCTAACAAATATGCTTACAATGTAACAGTTGTTTTCCGCACGGAAAAAAAACATGATTTCAATGCAGTATCTGTTGTCCTACCACCCCACTCAAATCGACTACTAATGTAGTATTTGCATTGCTTCGCCCATGGTACTTCATTATTTTAGCGGCAAGATCAATCTTAAGAGCAGTGATTTTTTTCCGCGGTAAACAACTCCATTTCTCTACTACTTTTTCTGACTGTCAGGGAAAACACTCCACAAACAACTCGATCGATTTCTTAGAATTCTCTTACGTCAGACCAGGGCCCAAGTGAAAACTCATCTTAATTGGATAATTGAGAACTACTATTTTAGTTTTCCGGCGGGTTGTTCAGCTTCTGGGCCTGCAGTATTTGAAAGTTCCTGGGGAAAGTGAACAGATGTCCCACGACACACACAGAATAAGTACAGTTGTTTTAGTAGTGAAGTGGTTGTGAGCAATAGTTTATCGATACTGCGTTGGCTTTCAGTGTCTGGTTGTTGAGAAGTTCCAGTGAGATCCCAAATAAAGCACTGGGATTTATCTGGACCCTCTCCAGTGTTGGTTCCGTGGCCGCATTGAAAAAAAAAAAGGGGGGGGGGGTAGAATAGCCCCACGAAACCTTAACAACCTTCTGTAAAAGACGACTAAATAGAACTGGCTGAAAATGGGTGTGTTGGTTCAATAGGCGCAGATATCACAGCCTGGTTGTAAACTACAAGACCAAGGTCCTTTAAAAGCAAATGCTGAAAGAGGTAAAAGAATCTGGACTCTTATAATTTCTGTTTTCATCTTCTTATTCGGTAGAAGCTCCACAATGAAGATTGTTCGCAAAAGATCTTTAACACATTTCTGTTACCCTGTTTTTTCCCTCTTTCAAATTGCTGTTTTCCATTTTCCAACTGGGCGTTTGATGCTTTTATTCCTGTTTTACCTATTTGCAACTCTTGTTGGCTTTCCTTCAACATTTTTCTATGATATGCCTTTTATAAGTGTCGCAACATTAAATGTGACCGACATATTTCTCTTGTTTCTTTCTAATTTCTTTCAACGCAGCTCTTTTCAATCCCAGCCTTTCAAATTATATGTTTTTTTGACTGTTTTTGCTTCTGTGCAATACAACCGAAGAACAGGCAGACCAAGAAAGATCTAGATAGAGAACTTGGCTCACTGGAGAAACCTGACTCATGCAACCCTTAAATCCATTGCATATGACCGTCACAGATGGAGAGAGCTGATCAATCAGTAGACATCTAGTGACCCAGCGACACGTAGTGTTAGTGGATGATGATAAAATATAACCGATTTTTCGAAAATACTCGAGATATCACTGGCATATAATTGCCGTGTTTTTTTTTTTTTTTGGTTTTTTTTTTCAAATTAGAAGTAAATTCGTCAGAAGTCTGGCATGCATATCTGATTTCATACGGCGATACTATTGTGGTTTTTCCTATTGTTTACGTATTATTAAATCGCCATGATACCATACTCATACAGGCTCTTTCTACTGCAACAAATGTCTTGGGGATGCATTTCCCATTTGTGGCCTGCAGATCCACAAAGGTCAGTGGAATAAGTTTTAGGGGTATACTAAATTTTGTTTAAAAAAAAACAAAACTTACAGATCTGTCTCACATTCTCCCCATCAAGGTTCTCTTCGGTTTATAACCGAATTCCATTCCAACTAACAGGTCGTAGGTCGAACTAGTTGTCAGTCGTATTTATATTTTTCAACACCATTTTATTCAAACGGATTATAACAACTGTACATAAAACACAAACACTGAATATACGTATGTGCATACAAATGTCTAACATGATGTGCACAATTCTCAATTTGTACTCTATAGGATGAGTTCCTAGAACTTTGTTACCTTATCCTGTAGCTTTATTTACTTTATTTGTTATCAAATATTTAGGGTCGTAAGTCGAGAACAAGGTATAAGCTGGTCAAATGTAAGACCCAAGGAAGTTTAGAGTCCATGACAGACCATCAATAATTAGAGGAGTCCACTGGTCTTAACTAAACAATAAAAATCTAAGCCGGCTTCATCAGACAAGAACTGATTCGCTCATTAAATGCATCACGAATAACTTGCTTAATCTTTATCTTTTTGTTCCGGGCCACGCGGGTGTTCAAGGCAATGATCGTGCCGATTATCTGGTGGAAAAAGAGGTTACCACGCGAAGTGCATACTGCGAGGATCACAACAGCAAGCAGGATTAATCAACACAGAACACGATTGGGGGGGGGGGGGGGAGAGAGATTGAGAGAGCAAGAGAGAGATAGGGAAGATAACACGAAGATGGAAATAGAAGGTTTCCAGGAATAAAACTAAAATTCCTTCTACTTTAATTTGTAACTGAATAAGCCAGTGTTGTCATATTTATGTAGTTTGATCCATGGCAATATAAAAGTCATCATAGAGAAAGTGTCATTTTGAATTGTCATCTCGGAATTCCGTTGCATTCATATTTTCTCTCGAGCGCCTCTACTCCCCCGTATTTGGTTTTTGCAACTCCCCCCCCCCCCCCCCCGCATCCCACCTCAAAATTTATCGTTTCCTTCTGTCAGCATCCGGCTCCATATAAAGTACACTATTAGTAGAAAATTATAGGCTTAAAACAAGCAGTTGGCTTCATTTTAATGTCATGGTCTGAACTGCAACAGAGACAAAAACTGCGTACATAATAGTGATGGAGGTAGACTACGAAACATACCAAGAAGACGACGGAGAGACAATTTTCAGGCAGATTACTAACATCGCAGTCGCTAAATGGAAAGAGAAAGACAATCACATAGATGCATAGTGGTGAGTGAAATCTACAACAAGGAACTTCAAAGGCTCAAAATGCCGAAGAAGAAGAAAGATTAATATGAATAGAATTCAAGTCATGCACAGAAATACACTTTTTGTGTTTTGTGTATATCCATATCTTAATTTAAATATCAAGACGACAGGTATATTGATAATATTCAAACAGAAATGAGCCCAGCATGTCAACGCAAATTCGATTCTGCCCTTATGAAGTAAAAGCCCAAAAAAGGTTAAAAAAGGAAACAGTCTCAACGCAAATATTGCTACTTGGCCCTGACGTGAAGGTCTTTATTTGTTTTATGTCACAGAGTATGGGGTTGAATGGCATTTTCCTAAAATTCCCAGAAAATTATGTAAATTGTATGCCATTCTTTTATATAAATCTAAGTCCAATCTAGGAAAAGAATGTCTGCCTCTGTTTAGAACTGAACCTCGACAACTGCCGTCGCAAGCCCGAGCACCAACCGCTATGCCCTCTCAGGGTCACTTTCTGTCCAGCATCCTTGTCCTATACCTGCACACGTACGTTGTGTTTCTACTAAGGTTAGTTGCGTATCTTTTACAGGACGTTGCAGAACCAACCCCAGCAGCCCCTGGCTGTTGCGTGGTTTTTCTAGGAAAATTTACTTCCAGTAGTTTTCAATTGCTTTCCTGGACGGTCGGCCCCCTGATACCACTGTCGGCATGGCCCGCAGCTGAGATCGAACACGGCACCCCGGCAATACGAAGCGTTCGCGTCGACTTAGCCACAGAGCCGACGAGTTTCTATTAAACAAACATACTACTGAGATTGTGTGCCAGGCCTCAGCGTAAATATGGGCGATTTTATATATTCTTGTTTGTAATGGTATCATTTATCTGTTGTTGTGAGGTGCTGATAAAGGCTTCCTTTCTGCAATGTTTACTTTGTGGTTCATGACTGTGATTTTCTGAAGCTCGCTAGTACTGGTTCTTCTTTTGATTGATATAAATTCACTGTACAAGTTCGGTTCCCGAAACAATTAGATGCATTCTTACAATAAAATGCCTTGAATGGAATACACTTTACTTAACTAAATCAGAACAAAGTAATTCCAACTAAGCTTTTCCTGTTATTTCCGCCCCCCCCCCCCCCCCCCACCACAATGCTCTAAAAAAATGGTTGGCATGTCCTATTTTAGTTTACAACTAGGCTGCGATATCTGCACCTAACGGTCCCTCGCAACAGATGTTAGAAAATACCTAATACGTCCCATTTTATGATATGAATGTATAAATCAGGAACAGTGGTTCCACCCCCGCCCCTATCTTTCCCCAACATCGCCAGTTCCATAATACAGCCTCGGGACCCACACGATATTTATTAATTGCAAATAAACAGTAGCGTAGGGCAGTGATTCCCAAACTGTGCGCCGCGACCTTTTCCAAGGGGCGTCGCCAAATGTTTGAAGATACAAGAGTTTTTTTTTTTTAATCTCTTACATACGAATAGTCATACTTTTACTTAGGTTTGGGCTATGTGAAAAAAAAAAAATAATTGAAAAAAAAAAAAAAAAAAAAGGCGCCGAGACTAAGAAAAGTTTGGAAAACACTGGGGTAGGAAATCGTTTAAACAAATTCAAAATCTGTTAAAGTCAGCATCGTCCCCATACCTGTTTCTGTCAACCATGAAAACATTGTTCTGAGAAAAACGGACAGTTGTAGACACGAAAGGAAAGCCGGATTACGATACAAAAATGTGATTTCATAGAATGTGAAACTTACCACTAACAAATAAAAGATAAAGCGTTATTCACATATTTGGCAACTATAATATGAAAAACACCATTGTCAATTAAAATATCAAACATGTCATTGAAAACTAAAATGTGAAACATTCAATTGACAGCCGAAAAAATTAAACGTACCACTGTCAAGTAAAACACATATCACTGAAAACCAAAATATAAAGCATTATCGTTGACAAACAAAATAGGACACATACTACTGACAGCCAAATTGTTCAGAAATAAGAAACGCCAGTGACGTTCAACATTTGAAACATACCACTGACAAACAAAATATGAAATATAGCATTGACAGCGAAAATGTGAAAATGGCCAGAAAATGAAACATCGTCATGTATTAGGTCCTTTGCAGAACGTTGCTCTCATCACGGTCTGTCTGAAAGAAACTCGGTCTCTCGCCAGGTCTCCCGCCTCATGTACTTTCATACTCAAGGAGTCACTTATATCCTGTGCCCATCTTCGTGTTGGTCGGCCCCTGCACCTCCTTCCTGGTACCTTGCCTTCTGCTATAATTTTTTCTAATTCTCGTGTGGCGCTTGATATGACCAAAATATTTCAGCTTTCGAGACAGGATGATGTTTATTAGCCAATCTTCTTTGACGTTCAGATCTTTCAAGATGACGTTCAGATCTTTCAAGATGTCAGTATTTCTCCTCTTCTTTGTCCAAAATATTCTGAGAATCTTTCTATAGCCTTTAAACTCAAAAGCCCCTATTCTCTTTCCTAAGGACTGGAAGATAGTCCACGACTCACATCCGTATGTTGCAACAAGGAAGATGCATGCTCTCAAAATTATAATTTTGTTCTCCTTGCTGGTGCTTAACCATAGACATTTTAGGCTGTTTAATCTTTGCATTGCTATGGCCATCCTCCTTTTTATTTCCGTCAAACTGCCTCCATTGCTTTTTATTATAGAGCCTAAATATTTAAAGTGTGTGACTCATATGAAACATACTATTCACAAATTACTGTTGACAACAATAATGTGAAATATACCATTGACCACAAAATTATTAACCAAACCACTGACAAACAAAATATAAAAAATACCATTGATAACCAAAATAAGAAACCCACCGTTGGCAACCCAACTTACCATAGCAGATATTAAAGAAATTCATTAATAGTGTTGAACAGTTTCTGGTCATGGCAACGGAAAAAAAAGCAACATCAATGGACACAACAGTATACTGTTGCAGCTTGGTGGATAAATAACAACACTGATGAAAGGCAAAAGCAAGATAATCCAGTAGGAAGTTTTATACTTTTGGAACGATATGATTGCAAGGAGAGACTCCCTAATGTATTTGGGAGAGAGGTCAACAAATCTCAGTAAATCCGGATGCGATAAATAGACATTGGCGTTGAATACTACGCCCACTGAAAATACTTGAGAACAATATAATTGGAATTACTCTGTACTGGAGCTCATTATTGTCAAAGTAAAGAGGATTTTAGATACACGTGTCAGAGTTAGGGAGGTCATAGGGGTGAGCTACATTGGACTGGATTTTATAAGACTGGGTGCCAGCATATGTCCAACTGGGAGCTAACAGGCAGTAGATTAAACGAACAAAAAAGCGCTGGATGATATGTTTTAAGTATTAGTGTTAAATAGCAAAGGGTTGCGGAGAAACTCGTCGACAATGCACTTGACGATAATAAACACTATTCTTTAATTTCTGATCAAAAGATCGTATATTCCGTAACGATCATGTAAGGAACTGTCTCCACATCTACACGCAGACCTTTCTGGTCGGATAACATCTACCAATAAGATTTCACTCCTAATTATTCCGTGTAACATTATGAATCCCAACCTGTCCAAGACAATGAATACATTAGCAAAACGATTGTGACTGAAGCTATTCATACATTTCATTAAAGAACAACTGCCACAGAAAGCCACGCTGAAGAAATACAGTGAACACGGAGCAACGTGGAGACTGCGCAAAGTATGCAATGGCAGCATAAAGAACAGCCTCAAAGAAATGAAGATCAACATATGCATCGCATTCAACGAACACAATGGGCATCCTTATATTAGTGTGTGTGTGAGTGGAAGAGAGGGGGTTGGGGGGGGGGGATATATGTATATGTCGATTCTGTGGCTAAGTCGATGCGAACGCTTCGTAATGTCGGGATGCCGGGTTCGATCCAAGCTGCGAGCCATGCGCCTTGCATTGGTTTCGACAGTGGTATCAAGAGAGCCGACCGTCCAGTAAGCAATGGCAAACTATGGACCAAAATTTGCCTAGAAAAAACCACGCAACGCCCAGTGGCAGTTGGGGTTGGTTCTTCAACGTCCTGTAAAGGATACGCAACTAACCTTATATACATATACCGTGCCCCAGAAAGTTCGAACCTATGTATTTCTAGCAAAGAGGCAAGCGTTTAGCCACTGCGTTACTCTCTCTCTCTCTCTCTCTCTCTCTCTCTCTCTCTCTCTCTCTCTCTCTCTCTCTCTCTCTCTCTCTCTCTCTATGTCAAGTATTTCATGCTGTTCCAATCATTGATACATGCAACGGACACTAGTTTGGTAGTGTTGACATAATCATGCGGATTGCCTTTACTTCCTGCAGTGCTTATTTTAGGTGGATTAATAAACTGAGTCAAGACAATTGTAAAGACAATGAGGAGCTAAATAATGTTACCAAATTATACGTACATCCGGTCCGCAGTATATCGATCGTGGTTATCGGTCTTTTTTTTACCGAGATAATGGTCTGTATCCCATCATTCCCCCCATGAGCCAGGTTTTTCTTTCCGACTAGTACTGCTTTGGTTTAAATTTGGCCTCATAGAAATTGATGCTGGCCATTAACCCCTCCCCCTCCCCTTCCCTTTCCCCATCTTCTCAGAATTGCCTGGGAAGAAAACGCACGAAGAATGGGACTGATCATTCTATACTTGATATAGAATATGTGAAGGTCAGATATTTCACAAGCCAGTGACATCTTAGATGCGACTACATTTACTCTGTTACACATATCAAAAGTAAACATAAACACCATTTTGAGCCATAACTGACTGAGGTTCCACCCCACCAGGACATCACACTTAGCAATAAACACCCGCTGACACAAATTGCCACCACTCGGGTGAGGATCACACAGGGACATATCCTAAAAATCCTGTTTAATCCATAGGCTGGGTTATATTATGGCCCTGGCAACAGCCAGAGTGGGTCTTTAAAACAACAACAGTTGCGTCCGACACTGGGAGGCAGTATCGTAATAGAAAGGGCTTTTGCAGCGATATTCATAACTTCTAATACATAACTTATGCTTATATTAACTATTTTAGGTCTCATGTAGTTGGTACTTGAGCCCTTTTCTATCTCAAGAAGTTGTGCTGAGTGACGTTCAACTGCACAATTAGCGATTTACACCCGATGACACAAAGTGCGACCATTCATACGAGAATCCCATAGGCACAAGTTCTAGAGACTTCTTTCAACCGTTCGGTTAAAATAGGGCCCACCCACAGCCGGGTTGGGGCTTTAAAATGACACACACACACATACAAAATTGAGTCCCATATTGGAACGGAATAATTAAGCTGAGCTTTAAAAAAAAAAGATTATTTATGACTGAATAAGTTTAAAAGAGATATTATGGGACATAAGTAATTAATAATTAAGATATGAAGGGTTAATATAACATTAGTCTGCGATAGAAGACATCAAGATTATCATGCTATCTTTGGAATGGCTTAGAAACTTCAAAATATTTGTCTGGTGCTGAAAGAATTAAATATACTTTTATAGTCGGTTTTACGAATGCCGAATTATTGTGGATTTGTCTCTGATTTTCTGCGGTTGTGACATATTGTTAGTATTCTTGGGACTTATTGTTAATATTCGCGTTGACAAAGTCAAAAGAAAAGTGTCATTTCCAAAATCAGGTTCTGTAGATAAAAATACTGCTGTAGAGTCACTGGCCTGCGTTGTGTAACATAAAAATGTACAAACTGTACAACAGGCAACAAAATATCAAACATTAGTACAATGGACTGACTTTTCTTAAATATAAATATGGTATATCGGCATTAATATGTACATATTGTGTTATACTTTAAAGAACAGCAATTACTAGAAAGCATACTATACATGATAATCAAAAGTATGTGCCATGCCGATTAGCACAGCCCATATTGCTCAACCAGAACCATCTGTTTTCCATGTTCTTAATAAGCCGGACCATAACGTAGTTAGTACCACGTTGTCTATCATTGAAATATTTTCTTCTTCTCTGTCTACATGTTTCCAGTACCATTACTTTTTCCAGTGTTCCCAGCATTCTGTCAACTCTGCATTCATAAAAAAGACAAAATGTGACGATCGTCTTGACCTGAAAAGATAATATTTTACCTTCAGAATTTGTTTACTGTTGGGTTTGGATGAAAGGAGAAACATAACTGTACATGAATAAATTAGAAGAAGAAGAGGACCGAAATTAGTCGTACAATTCATTAGAGAACAGCAGATAAAACGGTATAGTCATTTTACAAAACGTCCCTGGTACCAGCAGACAATGTGTGCCAAGCTGGCAACATATAGTTAATGATCACAGAACCCAAAGATGGGATTGGAAAACGGGGTGGGGGTGGAAGAGCAGCTGCAAGAATAATCTCTGAGAACTGAATACCACTAACGCAGTTAACTTGAAAAGTGAATAGAATTCTTTGCATTCTACGAAATAAAATCTGTGTGTGGTCTTCAGTTCTTTTCTAAACGTGTTTTTCGGAATAAATCCTTTACATGCATTCAGTAGTAGAACATATTTAACAAGTAAAGTAACTCAATGTTCTTTTTCTACGCCTTATGGCGTATTGGGAATTATGGGCTAGACCTATATTTTTATAGACCAATCAGCACTTGGTGGGTGATGTGGTTAGCATCAAGCCGGCCGCCTTTACTTCCCAGGACTGCACCTGGTACCCACTCAAAGCTGGGTCGACCTGGGAGTCAAGGTCTTTTTAATAAAAAGTCCGGCTCCGTCAGGACGTGAACCCACGACCTTCCGATCCCCAGGCGGGAGTCTAGCCGCCAAAGCCACGGCAATTCCCAACAAGTAAATTAAATATACCCCCCCCCCCCCTTTCCACCTTTTTTCCCCTCTGAAACCTTAGGACGTACCCAACATGTTGTTAGCTATCACACATGGCTACAGAAGAAGACGATGTGGTATAAAACTCAGGTTGGCTGTATTCTCACAAGTCTTATACAGGTGCTATGGTCGTTTGTTGAAGCTAAAACATTGATGTGCATCCGTCAGTCCGTTCTGGAGGCAGCGGATTGTGCGGATGACACCTTCTATGGTTCAGGAGACCAAACCAGTGCGCTCTGGGGACAGCCCTGATGAAGACAGGGTAATAAACACGCCGTGGTCATCCACTGCACATGGACTCATTTCCCTGCGTCTTTGGCTGTCATGATGAAAACAGATGAAAGAGTGAGGTTAACTAATCGCGCAATCCATCCTCACTATAATCGAACTTTTTTTTTTTAAACGTAATTCACACTTTCTGTCAGGTGACCATAACAGCAGCAAAAATTCATAAAAACAAACAAAAACAAATCTCGAATGTTCCTGAACTGGACCCCAAACTGATGTGGCCCAAAGTCGCTGTCCATGTCCACACTGTGTGAGGTCATTCTGAGTCAGGATTGACCTTATCAGTCACCTAGGTACTCATAAATCCAACTCTGCTTAGCGAATGAAGGAAATTGTCTACATCAGTTGTGATGGCTAAACGAGACATCAAACAGAACCGTAATCCAACAAATTCTAAAACTGGCTTCGACTTCCACCAAAACCCACGCACCCTCCACCCCCCTCCCCTCCCCCCCCCCCCCTTTCCCGATTATGGAAAAGTTAGACATAAGATTTAGGCAAACGCCATACACTTTTTTTGCGGGGTGGGGGGGGGGTGGGAAGGTAAAACATATGATATGATAAACATGTGTGTTGCTACTCAGCTAATAATCCTAACATTACTTGTTGTCTCCACTTTCTCAATACACTGGTTAACAATTACTTTGGAAAATACAGCAGTAAAAGTATACTTTGTTAATTTGTATACTAATAAGTTAGAGCTGTGTGAAAATATGCGCACTGCCTTTAAATGTATATATATATATATATATATATATATATATATATATATATATATATATATATATATATATATAGTTGTATAAATGAAGCGCCTAGAGCTTTAATTTAGTAGCTAATTCTCACCCCCCCCCCTCCATCCTTCTCCCTCTCTCTCTCTCTCTCTCTCTCTCTCTCTCTCTCTCTCTCTCTCTCACACACACACACATAGAGTCCACTTAATCACATCTTTAGTTCTTAATGTATCTTTATAACGTATAACGGATAAGTTAGTGTCTAAGTTTTCCCTAATGTAATGTCAACAAATTCATTGCATTCGCCGCATCTGTTAAACTCTACAGTTCTTTTCTCACGTATCTAATGCATTCTCGTGATAATAACTGCATTTACCGTAATTTTTTTTTAACCGTCTCCTCGTTGGAGGTTCGCAATAGGCACCTACTGCTGTATCTAGGAATATTAAATGTAATAAACAAACAGGCAATGTATTGATTAGCACTCATAGAAAGAAGTAGAAAGATAGAATATTTATTTATGTGTCTATGAATAGTACGCGATAAGACTTCAATAACGTCCACCAAGCGACTCTCATATTACTGTCTATATACCTTCTGCAGAGTGTTTATAGATATTTTGTAACTGGTGGAATACATGGTTGGTTGTGGATGGTACTGCTAATTTCCGAATCACAACAGCACTTTAACAAAGACACACTGAACGTGGATCTATATTGCAAATGAGAAGCACAGTTCTGTACGTTACAGGACCATTATTCATTTCTGTATAGATCAGCGGTTCTAAATCTGTGGGTCGCGACCCTTTTGTGGGTCGAACGACTCTTTCACATGGGTCGCCTAGGACCATCGAAAACACATATTCACAGAAGTTATGAAGTAGCAACGAAAATAATTGTATTTATAGTTGGGGGTCACCACAGCATGAGGAACTTATTAAAGGGTCGCGGCATTAGAAAGTTTGAGAGCCACTGGTTAAGATACTGCTGCTGCTGATCTACCTACATTCTGGAGAGGGCTGCTAGCAGACATAAGGTACACATGGCTAACCATCTGCACTTTCGTTTACTTACTGCGCTAATATGATAAACATCGGTGGTCAGGTCTAAGTCTAAATAGTGTGATTATGTTCGAGCTGCACACTTAAAGTGTTTTGATCATTTGTTAATGCACCATCCGAAATGAGTGTTAGATATCACGTACCGGTTACACACCTTTGACATTCTGAACATTCCATTTTTATTTCATGTCATTTTCCATCCACTCACTGCTGGTAATCTGAACATTGTAGGTATTTTAGTTGTCATATGTGGACTACACACGGCTGACATTCGGAACATTCCAAATATGCTTCATGTCATCTTCCAGCTACCCTCTATGGCCTTCTGAACATGATATATATATCAGACAACACAAACGAACTACATACTGGTGGTTTGTTTAACACTATATGTGTGTCAGATGTTATGTAGGGCTACATATTGCTAGCTTCGTGAACATTCTAAGCGTGTTACGTGTATGTAAGAGCTTCACAGTGCTGGCCCTCTGAACATTCAATCCCATATGTTAGATGTCATTTTCGGGCTACTCAATACTTTACGAAATAGCTGCACAATGTGCGTCTCCTTAACGATCATTCCAACTAATGTCATCATTAGTATACAACATATTAATCTTAAAAATGATCTCAATCATGATGGCTTAATGAATGAATTATCAACACAAACTAGATCTCACGAATACGCTACGAAATTCCTATACCAAGAAGGATCGAGCACACAGTCTCGTAGGTGGTCTTTATAATATTAACGACCTGAAGGATCTGGCCAACGTTGTCCTTTCAAATGTTCGCTGAGCTCGTGGTCTCGTGATTATACCGTACAGAGAACAGATGCCTAGACAGGACACCACCACTCCAAATAGTGGGCCCACAAGTGAATAACCTACCTTTTTGATCTAATTACATTGTTCTTGTACGGGAACGTTTTACCGCTTCTGCTTGTGTACTAAATTTGAAACAAATATGTTATCCCCATGTGTGAGAAGAGGGTTGGTTGGTGGCAAGCACACCCACCCCTTGAGAAGCATGATGTAAAAGATGACTGGATTAGGAGTTTGCTCAAATCCGGCGTGGTGGAGTGAATGACGCAGATAATGCAGCCTAGCTGTAAACTACAACAGAATGTGCCAGACGTCCTTTTTAAGTGAGAATGCAGTCAGATAAACATAGTTTCTTCTAGTAGTGAACTGGGATCCTGTTGAAGTAAATCGGACCTGAAGCCCTATCACAATTCAAGCAGCTGATTTATCACATAGGCCTAGGATAAAACTCGATAGTGACTTCAACATTGTCTATTGTGATGGTATTACATTTTCTAGACAACACGCGGCAGGTCTATTCAGATGTATATCTGTTGTCACTCATTGCATGATACTGAATTGGAATCCGAAAACCATAAGTATTAGATTATATTATTTTGAATAAAGCAGCTGTTTGGTTTATCGCCAAAACCTAAAATAAAACTCGATAGTGTCATCAACAATACATAAAATGACGATATTACATTTTCCATGTGACAGAATCATTTATGTGTAAATCAGTTGTTACTGATTACATGATACTAGACGGCAATCCCAAATTAGAAAGTATTTGACTATATTATTGTAAAAATTTTAAACTATATTCATTGTTACAAGACATTTAATTTGAGCAATAACCAATAACGGTTTTGTGAATTTTAGCAGCTGCACATCGTAAGGCCCACGCTTCTGAAGACCGCTCAGAAGAACTCAGACAGCCCACTTTGAGGTTATAGACAAGTGTATAGACTGTAATAGGTCACGTAGCCGTCTCGTCTACAAAAGTCTCCTTGCTATGGTCTAAATTTTTTATTTTCTCCGGTTCTCCGTTAAGATGTTGTGATTCTACATGATTCTCTGATGCGCTGTTGTTAGAGACCACATTGAGTCGTATTTTTTCTGAGTCCGTATCGTAGTATGCCTTTATATCTTTCATCATCAAGGCGTTGTCGTTTCCGTTCTTCATCGGCGATCTGTTGGCAATAACTGAAGGTTGTTGCACCTCTACGTTGGTATACTGTGTGTAGCTGTTCGCATAGCTGTCGCTACCTCGACCAAAGAAGAGGCAAGGCAGCACCTGTCGAAATTCCTTCTTGAAGTTATCGTTCATCCACGCGTAGAGAAATGGGTTGTAGATAGTTGAGCTCATAGCGATGACATGCGCCACAAAGAATATCAGGGTAAAGTAGTACCAGCCTTCCATTGACTTGTCAGCGTCTCTCCAAAGATGAACCATATTCAGAGGCATCCAGCACAACACGAAAATGACAACCTGTAGATCAGACGAAAGCAAACACAATTATTACTTGCAGATAGTAATTTTTAACAAACCGAAAATTACAAAAATTTTAATAATAAAACCTGACAAAACAATATTGTTTCGTGTGCTTTACAGACATTGTGAACCAGCCCAACCATTTATTGGCAGCTTATGGTTTCACTGACAGCCGGCGTAATGCTGACTACATTACCCACCTAGTGCTGATTGGTTTGTAACAATATGGGTGCTCTTCCTGTATGTCCGATGCACCTAAATTTATTTTTACTTTTATTTTTTATGCTTCCACAAATGTTACATGTAGTTAGAAATTTTAAATAACCACAAATTAACAACATTAAGACAAACAGTCCTACACAAAATGTTACTTTTGCAAACCAGTTCTAGTATTTATTGGCTGTTATAGTTTCACTAAGAACTTTTGGGTTCAGTAGCTAGCCATAAGCTCACTGAATGTTCGACTCTCCATACCAGTGCCCAGATGAACACATATACCATTCTAATGAGTTATCCATTATGTCTGTAAAAATGGCAGACTATGGCTAGTACGACTGTCTGCCTACCGGCCCTGTAACAAAGTGTTCGGATCCCTATCGACTCGAAGCTTTTATGTATAAATTGTGATCTGGTCTATCAAATCAAATTAGAGCAAATTCAGCACAGGGAACTGCATGTAGTAAAAGCTTCAGGCCCAGTCGTAACCACCATATCCAAGTTCTTCTTCTTTCTTTTATCATATGCAGTTTGGACTGGCTGCATTCTTACTGGATGGCTGACCAATGTCATTCTTTGTCTTGTATGGTCTTTTTGGTCTTATTCCAGCTTTCTCTTTAATGCGGGTATTCGTAACTCTGTCTCTTCTTGTGTTGTTAGTGATTTTACAAAGACGGTGCATTTCAAGTCTAGTTGTTTTCACTTCTAGCGTCCTATTTAGTGTCCAAGTTTCACAGTGATACTACAAAGTAGGCATAAAGATGCCAATAATCATTTGCTGTTTTGATGGAATGGAAAGGAAGACATTTAGGTGTCTAAGCAGTGGGGCTAACTGGTAGGTTACAGCATTTGTCTTCTATACTCTGGCTTCTTTCTCTCTTTCAAGTCTGCCATCCTTCGTAGATTTGAATTCCCGTACCTGTTTGATTATAGTACCTTTGACAGGAACGTTCAAATTATTATGTTTCCTCGAAATATCATTACCTCAGTTTTCGTGCTATTTATTCTCAAATTATACTTTGTGCAGACTTCATGCAAGGAGTCATTAAATTAGTTGCGTATCCTTTACATGACGTTGCAGAACCAACCCCAGCACTTTCTGGCTGTTGTGGTTTTTCTAGGCAAATTTATGTCCAGTAGTTTGCCCTTCCTCCTGGACGGTCGGCTTTCGGTACCACGGTCGAAACAATCGCAAGACAAACCGCCCGCAGCAGGGATCGAACCCGGCACCCCGACATTACGAAGCGCGATCCCGAAGCCTAAGCCACGGCCGACACAAGGAGGCAATATGGGTTGAAATTCTGTTTTTGGTTGGTTATCATGCATCCCCTTGTGGGACGCAATTTTTCGTTATTTTAAATCCCACCCTGGCTCTTACCAGGGACCGCAATATAGCCCGGCCATAAATATGGTCTAATGGCTGAACGCGGTTTCCGGGACCTCTCCACGGGTGATACTTATCCACATGATGGGATATTGTGTCATCGAGTGTTTATCGTTTGCGTGATGTCTTAGTTGGGTAAAATGAACTACTAATACTAACTAATCCTGGTGGTATATTAAGGATTAATCGTCGTCAAAAAGAAATTCATTGATTTCTTCAGTGTCCCTGCCTCCTTTTCACTTCTATAAATGTAAGTAACGAATAGCAATAGTGAGAGGACACATCTCTGACACTTAACGGGATGCGAAACCAATCTGTTATTCCCTCTGTTGTTCTTACCGTGCACTGACTATCATGATAAAAGACATGATCTAAATTACCATAATCTCCTAGAAATTTGCATAGTTTGTTTGTTTTCATGGTTTCAAATTGACTCGATCGAATTTATTTTCTTGATTTATAGATATAAGGTGTTGACTTTATTGATTTCAATAGACTTCTTACATATCTGCTTCAAATATAATAATAGGTTTGTAAAGCAATTTCCCTTATCAGTCGAGCGAAATAGCTATACAAACGCATTGTTTTATTTGAAGCCTCCTGGTGGGACGCAATTTTTCGTTATTTTGAAGCCCTACCCCAGCTCTAGTCTGGGGCCCTAATATAACCTGACAGTTGAACCAGGTTTTCGGCACCTCTCCACGGGTGATCCTCATCAGCATGGTGGCACTTTATGTCACCGGGTGTTTATCGCTAGTGCGATGTCCTGGTGGGATAAAATTTACTTACTTAATCCGTCGAGCAACTTTTAAGGTATACAAAAAGAGTGAAAGCTCCAAGTACTTTTTGTTTTAGTTTCCGGCAGTATGAAATCATCATCAGGTGCCTTGCCGACTGGCGTGGGCGATCATGCCTCTCTACAATCTGCGATCTCCTGCAGCATGTACCAGTTCGTGTGCCGACACACCTCCATGCCATCCAACAAGACTGTCAAGAATCTTACCTCTTTGTCTTCCTCTATCCCTCCTTCCACAGATCTTTCCAGTGGTCCCAACATGTTCTATTTTCCCCCTTTTCATAACATGGCCGAAAACTGATGACTGTCTCCGTCTAATGTCTGTGATAAGTTGTCTTTGGGCTCCCCCCTCTTTCAAAACCTCTTGGTTGCTCTTTTTGGCTGTCCAAGTTATTCTAAGCATTCTTCTGTAAAACCGCATCTCTGAGGCCTCAAGAAACTGTTTCGCCTGCCTACCGAGTGTCCAGGACTCACAGCCATATGTTAAGTTGGATGTATGTAGAAAGCAAGAATTCTCTTTCCAACCCTCAACGACAAAGATAATTGCACAAGATGCTCTTCATTTTATAAAATGCAGTTTTTGCCTGTCCTCTTCTGTTTCTCATCTCAGTTATGCATCTTCCATTTGATGTTATCGATGTGTGCAGATACTTTAATTTCTATACTTGTCACCAAATAACACCATCGACTTTTAGGAATAATTCGTTTCTTTGATACCACCATTACTTCTGTCTTCCCATTATTTAAACTGAGGCCCATTCATCCACTTTCTAACAGAACAATGTCTATCTGGTATGCAGTATCAGTACATTTTTGTTTTCAGACATCAGTTTTTGTTTGTTTAGCGCTAATGTATTAGACACGTTTATGATGAATGCCAGTACCATTGTTTTAGACATTTTTGTGGTGAATACTGGCATCTTTGTTGTTCTTAAGAAAAAAAAATCATCCTTATAAGCAGCTTAATATCTAACATGCCATCCATCAGGCTTTAAAAGTTAAACGCAAGAAATCACTTCACTTTTCTGAAATGTCTAGTATTTCTTCTTCTTCTTCTTCTTCTTCATTCTTCTTCTTCTTCTGTGTTCGACATCAGTCATGCTAAACATTGAGTTCCGTCTGGGTCACAAATAGGATTGTGCGTTTAAGGTCGCCACCGGTCCCCCATAGCTTCTCTTTCAACGTGGCTCCCTTGGGCCAGATCCACAGTCTTTGCTGGGAGAGGTAAGGGCAGTGCTGTAGTAAGATATTAATAAAGGAAATTTCTAAAATAGATGAATCAGCGCAATAGTCTTTAAATAGTAATGGAATCTGACAGATGATGACCATCAGGGAGAGATAATGAGGAGGGAGGAAGGGATGTAGAGAGCAACGAGGAACCGGACAAAGTGAAAAAGGATAGAAACAGAGGAGACACGATAGAGACTCAAAGAGAGGCAAGAGGGGTACAGGTGTTCTTGATAAAGAAAAAAGATATAGAGAAAATATAGAGAAAGACAAAGACAGAGAAATAGGGAGTTAGACAAAGAAGGGAGAGAAAAGGGAGAAGGGGCAGAGAAAAAATAGCAAGACATTTAAAAAAAAAAAAAAAAAAGAGAGGTATAGCAAGGACAAAAAGGAGTAAAGAAGAATTGGAGACGACATAATCATTTTTTAAAAACTTAAGCAGAGAACTAAACAAACCACAGTGTACTGCAGTGAATCAAAAGGTGAGGAAATTACACTGTCGTTGGATAGGACATCATCATCATGTGTCCTGCCAGCTGGCGTAGGCGCTCATGCGTTTCCACAGATCACGATCCCTGATTGCCTGTAACAGCTTTCTTGATAATTTCACCCCAATGCCCTTGTTTCATCCCATCCAGTATCATCTCTCTTGGTCCACCTCGACCCCTTTTCCCACTGATATTTCCAGTTGTCACTATATTCACCAAAGTCTCTCTTTGAATAGGACATAAATTTGTAACATCTGATTTACTCAATTATCCTCGCACGGAACCCAATAATCAAACGAATAGAAAAAGATTCGAATTGATAAACATACATACACACAGCCACACACGCGTGTAGAAATGAACATAATGAAGTGAATGTAGATGAGGAAGTCGTTTGGTAAGCTATACGTTAAAGCATAACATAGATGTTTTGGTTTACTTTGATTGTGGGTCTATCCTCCAAAAGGGTATAACAGGCAGCAAAAACCGCAGAAGAAGACAAATAAGAAGACGTAGTGGTAGTTTTATCTCTATTAGTATTAGTAGTAGCAATGGTGGTGGTGGTGGTGGTGGTAGTAGTAGTAGTAGTAGTAGTAGTAGTAGTAGTAGTAGTAGTAGTAGTAGTAGTAGTAGTAGTAGTAGTAGTAGTAGCAGTAGTAGTAGTAGTAGTAGTAGTAGTAGTAGTAGCAGCAACAGCAGCAGTAGTAGTAGTGGTAGCAGTAGTCGTAGTTGTTATAGAAGATGGAGGAGGACGATAAGAAGAAACAGAACAAGAAGAACAAAAAGAAGAAGAAGAAGAAGAATAGGATTAAGATAATTACTTGTTTGCCGTCTGTCGCATTTTTTAAAAGATTTGTCAAGGATATTTCCCTGCCCACGTAAGGAATATGTGAGCTCTAATTTAGCACACTCTCATGTATTTTACTTGAAATCCAACACAAATTTACAGTTTTAACAGCAATAACTTTGTGTACGGTCTTTGCATGCCAGTGTTCAATTCAATTTCTGTCTGACGTCATCACCTTCCGGATTTTCGTTTTCATTGCACCCATTTGTTAGGATTCAGTCAATAGAAAATAATGTCGTAAACACTTAGAAATAAAAAATAAACAAAAATCAACTTTTTAATATAATTTCTATGGTTTCTTTTGAAAAAGTAAGGCCCTTTCTGTTCACAGACGTCAAAGAACAGTCAACACCTATTCTTTATTTGGCTTTAGATAATTTAATTAGCTTATCTGAAACACTATAACCAAGAAGTCAAAACGTGCAACGTTGGAGTTTGCTGGATGCAAATTACTATGGCATCAAAAATCAATTTGGTGGATTAAAGCTCCTGGCATGTTTCTGGCAACAAGGTTAAACCCCCATTAATTTGTATCAAGAGCGACTTTGTTCTGTCTGAAGTTTGGCTTTTGTAAACTTTCTCCCAGCAGCCTGGAGGAATGTTTGAATTTAGCCGTGTCAATGGTTTATATCTTTCTTCGTTATTATTTTTTTTTAAGGCTAATATTTATGAAGGTGTTCTGCAAGAAACAGTAAAGGAAAATTTTAAGGAAAACTATAGTCAGATTTTATGACGTTTTGGACCAGAATCAGGGATAGCAACAATGATTTATACGTGTAAAGACCAAAAACTAGTCCCATAGATTAGAGTTTTTCAACGTGTTTATATCCTCAGCTAAGGAACATACAAGAAATATTTCTCGGAGGACTTCGGCTAGGACAGAAAGAAATACAATTTTTTTTAGCATTTAATTTCTAGAACCTAATGTAGCATCTAAAGCAGACTAACTCATATCTGTGACTTGGGATTTTCTTTTTCTGACAGACAAAGCGGCCTGCAACATAACCTGTTGCACGTCACTGTTTTGTTTGTATTGTAGTGACCACATTATTCTTCTTATAGACTTTTATCTTCTTATTATTATTATTAGAGACCATGCTGTGTGGCGTTGGTAGTCATCTCTGTCCACAACCTTCTGGCTCGTATACTTTCAATCAACTCTTACACAGATAATATTCCATGCAATGATGTCAAACCACCCAGCTTCTGTTCTCGGGTCCCCCTCTGCCTCTCCTCCCCTCCAACTTTCCTAGTCACGATGTACCCCAGTTTTCTCCTTCTCATCACATGATCAAAAATGTAGATTGTCTCTTTCTGATGTGGAGAGGTTCTCTTCGTGAGTCAGTTTATTTGGAGACTTCATTATTTCTATTTTTATCTGCCAAGGGTATTCTCATAATTCTTCCATACAACCACACCATCGCAGCTTCCAAATAAGTAATCACTCATTTACTGTCTATGATTCACATCCGTATATCAGTATTGAAATTATATAGGTTTTATGAATTTGCTTTCTCGTCTCAATTGACAAAGAAAGACTGCTTAAAATATTCTTCATTTAGTAAAATGCTGCATTTGCTTGAGCTATTCTACATTTACCTTCCTTAATGCATCTTCCATCTGTTGTTACCAGGGTACCCAAGTACTTTAACATATCATCTTGCTTGGGATTTGTCATATTTACTTTGATGTTTCTTTCTGGAGGGTCAGTTTTCTTTGTAATTAGATTTTTCTTAGACTTAGGTTTAGACTTAGACTTATGTCATGTGACGTTATCAGTCATGCTTATTCACAGCCTCGTTTACTTTCGGTCAGTTCTGACAAAGAAGATCCTGCATGCCATGATGTCAAACTGTCCGGCACCTCTGTGCCTGTCATCACCTCCAACTGTCTAACTGTCATGGCGTACTCCGCTCACACCCTCTTGGTAAAACGACCAAAGAAAAAATCCCAGCCCTTAACGGGGATTAAACCCGGAACCTCTAGCACTGGAGGTTGACATTGAGCCTCGAGACCACGCAGTCCCCTTGTCTTCTTCCAACGTGGGCAAGTTGTAGTAATTTAAACAGTGGCCCGTTTAACCCATAGGGTATTAATGTGATACACAGAGTATAGTTTCCCTCTTCAATAATGAATACATTTGTCTGCCAATTATGTTTGTTTATGAAATATTGATAGCTTATGTAATAATTGTATTAGTTTGTAAAAGTATAGATTATCACATTGAATTCATTTTTAGTGTACTTCAAACAATTATAGTAATTCTACTGTGTAGTCTGTCTTTGCTGATATTTAAAGAGATCTAGGATACTGTTATTTAGTCTTAAGATATTCTTAACATCTCATATGCGAATCCCTGCTCTTTTTCTATATTGTATACTCGTTCCCTCGAATTCTCTAGAACCATCTTTTCCCAGCAAGTTTTCAGTTATCATATGCTTATTGCAGCCAATCCTATATTCATTATGAGGAGTTTTTTTGGAGTTCATATTTCTTGCAGTAAAGTAAATTATGCTCAGTATCATTTAGGGCTGTACCGAATAGTGATTTTCACTATTCAACCGAATACGAATACGAATAGTGTATAGTGTATAAAATATATCTTTAAAAAATCCCCATTCATAATGTCAAATGTACGCTGAACTTTTACTTCACATAAAGTAGCACAGAATAGTCATCTTATCTTTAGCATTCTGAGCCTATGAGGTTTACTGCTGCAGATATCACTCGTCTCCATTTATTTCTATGGCTGGCCTTATCTTCACAATCTGCATCCTTCAGTGAGTCTGTGGTAACTAGGCTTGAAAGAATCCTAAGTACTATAACAAGTAACTAAACTTGGAAATTGTCACTGTCAGCTTAGTTAATGCAGGAAAGCTGCATTAGCTTTCAACAAAACCAATAGTTCCATGTTGTCAGCATTAAGCCCGTGTATGCAGAAGCGGGTGTGAGGTAACTGCTATTCGGCCCGACCGCAACTATTCGGCCGAATACCGAATAGTGAATAGGTCCACTTTTCGGCCCGAAGCGAATAAGTAAAAAGTAAAGTAAAGGACCCTTTCCACGCCTTAAGGCGTATATGGCATATAGGGCTAGACCTATATTTTTATAGACCAACGGCACAAGATGGGTGATGTGGTCAGCATCACCCGAAGCGAATACGAAGCGAATATTCGGTACAGCCCTAGTATCATTATATACTAACATACAGAACAGGGGTCTACTGCTATAGTGAAGTAAAGCACGGCAAGTTGCAGTCTCAGGCATTTCTTATTGCTAAGTGTTTTTAGCTCACTTATTTGACCTTTTTTTTCGGAGCCTTAAAAAATGTGTATGCATGCCTTCCCTATGATGCCTCACCTCCCCCCCCCACCCCCTCCCACACCCCCCTCCCCCCAATCCCTGTCCATTCTTCTGTAATTTTTTTTTTTTTTAATTATCGATTCAGGTTACTTCGACGTTACTCTCCCCAGACCCATCCATACACACCCTAGCTCACTTCTGATTGGTAGTTCCTGAGTCCAGTGAATTCGCACACGGTTACGGGAGGGTTCTGCAATGCTGTTGATATCACGTGTTGTATATTTCAGCACGCTAGCACTTTAACACTCCAAATATTTGGAGAAACTGGGTCTAACACGACACCTTAGAGAGTGCTGCAACCAATGTCACAGGCATTCTCTTTCTCAGGCTGGAAACATAAATTCAAGACATCGCAGAAACCAAACAACAGAGCGAGACATACCCGTAACCTTCAGGCAAGTGGACCCAGCCCAACCTAAAATGAAAAGTGACCTACTCTATTTGGGGAGACTACGTCGAACTAACCATCGATTTAATATCACCCTTACTCAGAGCTGTATTATTTTATTATTTTTTGTTAGGCCTTTAGTTGCTTCTCTATCTGCTCTTTTATTACCTACAATTCACACATGCGCTGGTACCCACATTAATTAGTACTAAGCATCCTCTTGTTTGTAAAGTTGTAGCCAATACATTCTGCTCTGTGATGTCATTTCTACAATTTATCTTGGTATGTTTAAGAGCCATTAACGTAGATAGCAAATCCCTTTAAAAGTCTATCTTTCTGGGGGTGGGGTTATTAGGGCATGTAATTATGTCACTCAGACAAACTAAAAGAAGAAAAATAATCTTGGTATAAAAATACTAGTCGTGAGTGATCAAGAGGGCTCACCCACAACTGGATAGATATTACTTTATTTCCTTCAGTTCAAAACATTTACCACCCTTTGATAGATTTTATTCTAAATAAATGTTTATGGGATCAGTCACGGAACACTGTTGGAAATTTGTCTCGAGTCAGATGAACATTAATGGCGGATATCCATTTTAATAATCAGAATGTTTATTGGGCTGGTAAGCTAGGTTAAAGTTTCGTATTCTTTTACAGAACGTCGCAGAACCAACCTCTACAATTTTTTGCTGTTGTGGTTTTACTAGGCAAATGTTACGTTCGTTTTCCATTGCTTGCTGAACTGTCAGCTCTGGGTACCACTGTCGAAACCAACGCACGACTAATCGTCTACAGCAGGGATTGAACCCGACACCCCGACATTACGAAGCCCGTTCGCAACACCTAAGCCACATAGGAAACGAATTTCTTTTCTTGTGAGTGAGCTGTAATGGCAGCGACATTCTGCAAGGAACCTGCTACACAATAATGATGCTAGTTTATATTTATAGAACTTTAACTTCTTCAGTCCTAGACATTTACCTGCGGCGTCATAAGTATTACGTGATTGGATGTTAATGCCCTCAAATCCTAGTTATTCACCCTCTTCGATCCCAGATAATCACTCGCCATGTCTTCGTTGTTAGACTGCATTATTGTTTATATTACCTTAGTTACTTTACTCTAGTAAGTAAAGTAAAGGACCCTTTCCTAGGCTTTTAAGCGTTTTCGGCATATAAGGCTAGGACTAAATGTTAAACAGGCCTGTTCAATCCGGGAACCGAAGTTATTTAAAAAAAAAAAAAAGTCTGGCTCCTTCAGGACCTGAACCAACGATCTTCAGATCCACATGCGAGAGTCTAGCAGCTACACCACGGCGGTTCCCTGTTTACTTCAGTCCCAGACCACTTTTAGTCCCTTCCGAGTTTGTGTGAATTAATGTTATGTCCGAGTCTATTTTTTCCTGACCTTTCATTCCCATATCTTCACCATCCTATCCTGGTTGTTATATTCTTCTTCTTCGTGTTCACCAGCTGTAAGGTCTGGCGGAAAGTTCTGGATGTTCATCAACTTTTGGACTTCAGTCGAGTTCCAGAACCTGAGTGTTGCGTGTACATCCGTTTACAGATCTGATTCATTTGTATGCAGACTGCTGGTTCCTTGCTTCTTAGGCAGATGCAATCCGACTTCGAAGAAACCTCCCAAATTAGCTGATTCTTAAATATGCTTTTGTGTAGGCAGTGGATCGATTCTTGTTTTCCTTAAAATAGGGCTCCGTAACCCACACGATGAGGTTGCTATGTTGAAAAGCTGCTTAAGTCTGGCTTATTAGTCCTGAATCAGACTATAATTATTTCACAGAAATGACTGCCCTCATCAGAAAGAGTCAATTAAACAATTTTCGTGAATATAGTACTTTAAAATTACGTTACAAAATGTTTCTTACCATAGCAATCAACATATTGTTAGTCCGCTTCTTTCTCTTGATTTCCATTTCCTCCCTTTCCCTAGTTCTGACTCCGGTGCCAATCTTGACTTTAGAGCGTTTCTTCAGTGCCATGGATACCATGGTGTAGCAGAACGTGATGATGCTGCAAGGCACAATGTACTGAAGCACAAGGCTGGTTACTGTGAAGAACTGCCGAGCTTGAGGTTTGGGCCATTTCTCCGAACACATGTAGGAATTATTGGTATTTTCTACCTCATGGTAGATTCCCAGTGGTAGAGAGATGGACACCGAGATGACCCATACAGCGAAGATCATGAGCACACACATGTAGACTTTCATTCGCGGCTTGAAGGGATAGACGATGACGAAATATCTGTCGACAGCAATAGCCGTCGAGGTCAGTGTGGAGACGTAGACAGATATACACAGAATCATAGGGACTATATGACATAGAACTTTGCCGAAGATCCATGAGTTGAGGAAGTAGGAAATTGGCGTAAAAGGAACAGCAAGCAAGCACATTAAAATGTCCGAGATGGCCAAATTCGTGATGAAAATGTTGGTGATTGTCTGCATGGCTTTGTTTCTCATTACCACGAACGCTACTAGACAGTTGCCTGTAAGACCCAGGAGGAAGATGAGGGAATAGAAGAAGATGAAAAGGCTCATGATCCATGGAATACGGACGACTTGATCCTGTGTCCCGTTGTCAGGGAGGATGAATTTAGTTGTTTCCATGCTGCCAACGTGTGGTTGTAACGTCATTCTATCTGTGGACGTGCTCATTTTCTTTTGATAAGTGTGTACAGTTTAATGACACTGGAAATAATATGACAAGCCACGTCAATATGGGTTCTTAGCGATGAACGTTCCACTTTGCCTTAATTGATATTGACACCACAGGTAGTGTCTACGGGGTCATTGATCTGAAAATTAACAGAACAGGGATTAATGTCATTATACAAAATAATTACAATATTTATTAAGTGCCAGTTGGTCTGTAGATATATGAGCAAAGAATGTTATGTACCATGCGCATATAGAGTTTTAAAAATTATGCCACACCCCCCCCCCCCCTCATTCCACCACTATACGATAAGTCCTGGTAAAGATCTGTAAAGTAAAAGGCAGTCGGGTTTAAATTAACTACACAACAACTGAGTGCCGATTGAATTATACAAATAAAGGTCTAGCAATATATGTTCAGTGTGCTTAGTCCCCATCTGCAGCAGCCAGCGCAGAGTTCTTTGGCTTACTTTAAAATTAAAGAACATCTTATACAATTACCCTGTGTTATCGGAGGTTAAAAAATTAATTGTTATACTTTACAAAGAAGTATGTTTAGTGTTGAGCAACTCGCATAAACAAAGCATCTATAAGAAATGGTATTTCAATAAACGTAAAACAACATTCCCCATTGTACTTTAAAAACGGGAAGAAACTCTGATAACTCAATTTTTTCATCAAGGGAATTTGCAACAAATCCGCAATTTGTAAAGCCCCACCCTTGCTGTCGTCGGGGGCCCTTATATAATCTAACGGTTAAACGGGATTTCTGGGACTTGCGACCAGATGATTCTCATCCGAATGGTGGCACTTTATATATATATATATATATATATATATATATATATATATATATATATATATATATAATATATATATATATATATATATATATATATATATATATATATATATATATATATATATATATATATATATATATATATGTGTGTGTGTGTGTGTGTGTGTGTGTGTGTATATATATATATATATATATATATGTATTTATGTATGTATGTATACACACACAATCTGAACAAAGTAGAGATACACGACGACAGACTGTAAAATATATTGTCTGACTTCCTGCGCGAGTCCTAGAGCCTCAGTCTGGAGGAAAGCGGTAGATAGACATGTCCCCTTAACCCCCCCCCCCCCCCCACACCCACCCCCCAATCCATCCATTCATAAACAACCTCATCGTAAACGGCAACTAATTATGAGTGTTTCCTACTTTTCCTGTGAAGTCAGATGTATCGGCCTGTGAAACGAGGAACCAACAGTATGCATATCAATTAACTCAGATGTGTAAAACAGACGCGCAAGCCAGCTCAAGATATCAAACAAGATCAACGTTTGGAAGTGAACGAACAAACAAAACTTCCCACTGAAGTTTAAAGCCGGTAAACGAACGCTAGAAAGAATAATAATTTGTGTGGCAAATTACTTTAAATCTAGTCATGTGTATACCACAATAACTGTTGAGTAAAAATTAGGCAAATAAATAAATCCTTTTACATGCAATGCAAAATGAACTACCCTTCATATAAACTGCATGTTTTACTTATGCAAACAGACGTTTATGATCCTGTCTTATTGTATGCACAAATCTAAGGAAAGCAGCGTGTCGTGACAGCTTCATTGAACCGTAGATGTCATTATTTCGATGTCTGCCGCTTGCTTCAGCTGTAGACTTTTCCCTCTTGTATATTTCTTATGAGAGTTTAAATTTATGTTTACTCGACCGATCAACATCATGGCACGAGGGGCAACCCATAAGTGCTTCGCTCTACTTCTAACTGAAACTTGAGTTTTTGAAGAATCTCAGCGCAGTGGACGGATTCCGTTGCACCAGCGAGGACCCTGAAATACTTTGGGTCGATTTTTAACTCAAAATTTTGCGCCGGCAGCGACGCTAGGCCACTCTTGTGGGAGTGAAACGTATAAGCAACCGCACTAATTCTGTTATTTCTTAGAAACATTTCTCATAGCAATTTTCTTATTTCAGTTGCTCCAGAGCTTTAAAAATAGCCTGATAGTGTCGGAATAATTTATAAACAACAATACGCTTTAAGTTTCATACCCCAATGTTAACTATAACTTATTAACCGGACTTTTGTCTAGCAGTAAGAAGCACATTAGTTTAATTCTCTTAAAGCACTACTGTAATTGACACTTCATGGTAGTACCTGCAACCGTTTAGACACTTTGTGTTGAGTGCAGACACTTGTTTTTCTTAACAGATGAAAGCGGGTATTATTCATATGCACTCGTATATATAGGGCGGAAAACAAAGCATATGAGAGATATTTAAAAAACGATTTGTTATCCATGCAGACGACAGCTAAATATTTGTCTTGGAGATAAAATAAACGCTTTGATAATTGTCAAACGTAAGCCAAATATATTAGCATTGGAAAACCGGAGATTTGCAAGCGCCATTAAAAGTCCATATCTGGGTCGAATCTCTATGGAGAATTATTGTTTTTGGGCTTTAAAATAGCTAAAAATTGTAAAGCAGACTTATTTCTGACTGTAAGATAGATCTACAGCATTATGCAGTTCATGAAAGATCGTTTTCAGATCACAAAACACATTTAATTCAACTTGCAAACTACATCAAATACATATAGTAGAATAAAATATTCACATAAACATATCCGAGCAAAGAAGACACAAATAACAGATATATGCTATATGTCTCTACACCTGGCTGTATTTGTGATTTAATTGTTCACATTCAAAACGGATAAACATTACTTTGATAAAACATATTGCTGACAAATCCAGTTTCAAATCCAGTTTTATCTTCTCTCAATCCATCGTTTCGACTATGTTTCTCTCTCTCTCTGGATGTGTCTCTCTCTCTCTCCCTCCCCCACTCTCGCGCCCACGCTCCCCCCATTCTCTCTGTCTGCTTTTTTCTCACCCACTCACTTACTCACAAACTCACTCACTCGCTAACTTTCTCTCAGTCTCACTCACACTCTCTTGTGTATGTGTGATTGTGGGTGTGGGTGTATATAATGTATGCAAGTATGTATGTATGCAGGTATGCATGTGTGTATGTATGTATGTATGTATGTATGTATGTGGGTATCTGTATGAGTGATTGTATATGTGTGTATGCATGCATGTGTGTGTAATGTATGTGGGTGTATGTGTGCATGCATTTATGTATGTATCTATGTGTGTATGTATGCATTTTGGTGGATGTATGTATGGATATGTAGCCGTGTAAGTATATGTTTGTATGTGTGTGCATTTAGGTATGTATGCAAGTTTGCACTATGTGTGTAAAGATGTGAGTGTATGCATGTATATGTGTGTATGTCTGTATGTATGCGTGTATATGGGTATATTTATGTATGTGAGTATATATGTGTGGTTGTTGGTGTCTGTATATGTGATTGTATGTGTGTGTATGCATGTATGCATGTGTAGGTGTGTATGTATGGAATGTGTGTGTGCATGTATGTCTATGTATGTATGTGTGTTTTATGTTGTGCATGTATGTCTATGTATATATGTGTGTGTTTTATGTTTGTGTATGTATGTAGATGCGGGTATATGTATTACATATATCTATGTATGAGTGTGCATGTATGAGAATGTAAGAGTATGTTTACGTGTGTGTGGTTGAGTGTGTAAGATTGTGTACACATGATGTGTTTATGCATTATTCCATAATGTATATTTCTTTATTACATCCATAACATGCATTATTGATAACAGGCATTGGTACTCAGAAAAATGAGTGCTTAGAAGGGCCGAATGTCAGACGGGCCTGCGTGCCCAATGTGTAACCCTTTGAAAATAAAGTGTGTTCGTTCGTTCGTGCTCCCTGAGTGTTGCGTAAATCGAACACACGCATAAGCACACAAACATGTACACACACACACACACCTATATATATATATATATATATATATATATATATATATATATATATATATATAAAAAGGTTATAAAGATATCAGTATAGCCTACATTGTTGTAAAGATCCATCATTTATCATATCTCCGATCAAATACAGATTACTGGAAAGTATTTACTGTAACATGTAATCTGGATGTCAAACAGTTTGGATAGCATTATCTTTTTAGGACTGTCGAATCTAGCCATAATTATCTACATAAGATATCACATGGTGCTGGGAAATAGAAATTATATCTACTGTCGAAGAAATCCAGCCGAGACTGTGGAGTAGATCAAGTTAGGTTTTTAAATTAGACCTTGTACCGTATGTAGAACAGATTTAGCATATCTTGCGGAACATATCTGGAACAATTTGTCGAATAGAGAAGATGCTGCAATACAAGTCCAGTAGTGTAGATAAACGAATCTAGTACCTCTTGTAAAATAGTTTTGGGACAAATTGGTAAATTGACCGAGCACGTGCGAGCGCGCGCGCGCACACACACACACAGCCACACACACAACCACACAAACTATAAAATATATGAAACAGGCCTCACATATTGTGTAGAACATATATATTACATAATGTATAGCATAAACCTTGCACAATTTGTAAAAGGAATATATTATAGTTTGTAAAATATATTCAACACATAGGAGAAGCAATTGTCCGAATAGTTAGACCACTAAGCTCTCAGGCCGGAGACCCGGGTTCGAATCCTCAGTAAGGGTGGTGATATTTATTTTCTGTCTGGGGCAAAATAGAATCCTCACCTGAATAGCCGTGGCGACAGAACTAACCATGTGGCCGTTAATCCTCAGGATCAAAGACCCCCCCCCCGCCACCCTTTTTTTCCTGCCTACACCACAAAAATGGTATGATAAAGGCAGTTATTTGCAGTTCAATCACATAGTATCTTTGAAAGATCAAGCGAACACTTTAGAATTTATATAGTATGCTAGGTATGATACACATAATATAAATTGTAAGAAAGTATACTTCCGATCCAATATGGCGGTTAGATTAACAGTTAAATTTAGCTTTCAGGTTATTTTTTTCTTCAGGCTACAGTTTGCTAATGCGGTTTCCACAATTAAAATTTAGTTTACGGTTTCGCTGCTTTTGCCACGGAGTCAAGTGCTTTGTACAGGACTGTGAGCTGTTTATTTTAGGGAAATACCTTTATGTGCCTGCAGTGGCTGTGTCGTGATATTTTAAAAATGGAGGCTAGCCGTTTGCGTTTGGGCTGGTGCAATACATTATACAGTACTAATGTGTGTTTACGGTGAGCTAATCACGACCGTCTACTTCTGACAGTACTACTGCTTGTTTACGGTGAGCTAATCACGACTTTCTACATCTGTCAGTACTACTGCGTGTTTACGGTGAGCTAATCACGACCGTCTACTTCTGACAGTACTACTGCTTGTTTACGGTGAGCTAATCACTACTTTCTACTTCTGTCAGTACTACTGCGTGTTTACGGTGAGCTAATCACGACTTTCTACATCTGTCAGTTCTACTGCGTGTTTACGGTGAGCTAATCACGACTTTCTACATCTGTCAGTACTACTGCGTGTTTACGGTGAGCTAATCACGACTTTCTACATCTGTCAGTACTACTGCGTGTTTACGGTGAGCTAATCACAACCGTCTACTTCTGACAGTACTACTGCTTGTTTACGGTGAGCTAATCACTACTTTCTACTTCTGTCAGTACTACTGCGTGTTTACGGTGAGCTAATCACGACTTTCTACATCTGTCAGTACTACTGCGGGTTTACGGTGAGCTAATCACGACTTTCTACATCTGTCAGTACTACTGCAGGTTTACGGTGAGCTAATCACGACCTTCTACTTCTATCAACGACAAATTCCTTTCATTATGATGGCGACTGTTAGTATTGGTAACTCAAGCAGCTGCCTTCTTTGCTGATTTATTGCGTGTGCATGTCTGGATTTTTCCTTACTAATTGTTTGTCCACTAGTTTTCCAAGAGTGTTTTGGAAGTGGGAGTACACGTGCACGGAGTACTGGTGGTGGGTGCATGGGTGTTTGAAAAATAATTAAAAATTTTTGTTTAAAGCGGAAAACAATTTATTTTTAAACTACGAAAATATATGATGACAACGTGTATACAACAGCGTAATTGCAACACTGAAGGAAAAACATAAGACCGGTAATAACACACGTGAAAGTGTTTCTTTCAGTTGTTTGTTGTACTAAAGGTGTTGATTGGGTTAATGGAGGAGTCAGAACTGTATAAGGTGGTTGGTATTAGACAGAGAACGACATTTTGTGTTCTTTCACTAGCACAGGGTCGGGGCGATTCTAGGAGAACCTGTTTGTTATGAAGCAGAAACCTCAGCTATTACAACTACTACTAAAACGAAACGAACCCTTTCCACGGCTTTTGGCATTTAGGGCTAGATTTATATTTTAAAGACCAATCAGACTGTACCTGGTAACCATTTAAAGCTCGGTCGACCTTGAAGCCAAGGTCACATTTGAAAGAGAAATATCGGGCCGTGTCAGGACCTGAACTCACCTTCTGATCCAGAGGCGAGCGTCTAGCCGCTACACAGCTGCAGCCCTACTACTACTACTACTACTACTACTACTACTACTACTACTACTACTACTACTACTACTACTACTACTACTACTACTACTACTACTACTACTACTACTACTATTACTACTAAAACTACTACTAAAACTACTACTAAAACTACTACTTAAATTACTACTACTACTACTACTACTACTACTACTACTACTACTACTACTACTACTAAAACTACTAAAACTACTACTACTACTACTACTACTACTACTACTACTACTACTACTACTACTACTACTACTACTACTATTACTACTAATACAACTACTACTACTACTTCTTCTACTACTACTTCTACTACTACTACTACTACTACTAAAACTACTACTACTACTACTAAAACTACTACTACTACTACTACTTATACTAAAACTACTACTTAAACTACTACTAAAACTACTACTACTTCTACTACTACTGCTATTACTACATTGTAAAACATTCTATGAAAAAATGTTACAAAATATCTTGTCTGCTATTTAAAAAATATGCAGCATATATTGTAGAATGAGTAAAGAAGGCTTGCGAATCACATTACCGACTATTGCCGATTGGTCAGTAAAATTATGGGTGCTCTTCCCAAATGCTCGATGCGCCTAAGGTCGTGGGTTCGCGTCCTGACCGAGCCAGACGTTTTTCACAAATTACCTAGTATCCTAGGTCTACCCTGCCTTAAGTGGGTACCAGGTGCAGTCGTGGAAAGTAAAAGCAGCTGGTGTGGTGCTGTCCACATAACCCTCCAAATGCCTGTTGGTCTATAAAAATATAGGTATATATATAGGCGTGGAAAGGGTACTTTTACTTTTACTTACAAACAGAAGACAGTACAGGACGACTCTGAAAAAAAAGATGGTCCTGCTCCGACAGGACTTGAACCCACGACTTTCGAATCCGCATACAAGCTTCTATCAGATGAAAATACATAAAATGTTAAGTCACAAGAGAGGAACTTTATCGCCAACGCCCTTTAGGAAGGTGATTGATAATGATGATGATAATGATGATGATGGTGGTGTCGGTTGGGGATGGCGGTAGTGGACCTTAACCTTAGGGCTACTGTGTTTGTAGGCAGGCTGGACCAGGCATTACGTAACCTTAGCACTCCTCAGATTATGAAAAAAGCAATAAAGAGTAAGGTCAAAGCGTGTTTCGCAGCATCAGCGATCAGGTAGCCCATATGACTACCGACAGGGACTTTGTCGCAAGTCCGGACAGTATTTTGGTCAATCTTCTGTGATCGCATAAATACTGCAAAAGTCCTCTTCATGACTTCATGAGAGCGAGTAATGCTAAGCCAGTTTATATAGCGCACATAACCTAGCCACACTTATAACGCAAAGCTCCCCCTTTGGGGATGCTGGTTGAATGTGATGAGTTTGTTTTCCGCAAAACAAGCCAAGGCTAGGTGTTTCGCAGCAGCGCACACTAAAACATGTGATTTTCTTCAGTACACCATATGCAAATATCAGACTTTGTTCTGCATTGAAATCTTCTGGCAATAGAAATCTTTTAATGGCCGCCCACGGATTGTAAGATTGAAAATTCATATTGTTGGGTCGTTTTTTTTATCCCCCCCCCCCGCCGCCCCCCCCCCCCCCAGTGTAATCTCAGTTAATAAATGGCTGACTTGACAGGAAAGAGCTGTGCTTAACTCTGAAACATAATACAAAAATTCAACCAAGTGACCTAATGTTAGGATAGGCATTTTTAAATTTTCGTATATTTTCCCTTTAACTGCATCATGCGCGAACTTAAGTGGCAAAGGATAGCTTTTTTTTTTTTTTTTCCAAAATATCAATTTAAGTGACATCACCAGTTGAAATATACAGGTTCTTACGAGAGGACTTGAGAGAAAAAAAAACCTTACATTGTTTTGCTGTTGTTGTTGTTGTTGTTGTTGTTGTTTGTGTGCATGTGTGTGTGTGTATATATATATATATATATATATATATATATATATATATATATATATATATATATATATATATATATATATATATATATATATATATATATATATATATGTATGTATGAACATACTCTGGAAAAGTACAGAACAAACGTATCGATTCAGTCATCTTAGCAGTTTCAAGAGAGAACAACCTGCTATGCTTGATGAGAAGTATCCATACACCACTTGGACCCAGGTTTTCACAGACGGCTCTGCTACTGATGCAGTCGGAAAGGGGCGCTGTGGAATATACAATAAATCCCCTAGCAGTAGAGCAGAAACTCTCTCTCTCTCTCTCTCTACCAGCAGGTGACATCTGCACTAACTTCAGATCTGAGGCAACTGTCCTCCTTTCTGCAGTCTAACATCTCATCACTCAAGAACACTGTCACATATCGCTCCTGTCGCGTGCCTGATTTAAGGATTTCTCTTTAAGAACCAACAGCACTCTGAAATAATTATGTTGAGTCTAAGGGAAGCCCCGTGGCCAATATACGCTCAACTTATTTCAGGAGTAGGGCAACTCAAGTTTTGGCACTACAAAATATATAATATTCCTAGGCTGGACACCCCCACTACTATAAAAAAGAAGCACCCAGGTTATGATAGTATACTATCATAGTCATGTTAACACAGATAACACTTATTACTCACACAAACATCAAAGCTAGACAGTTAGAATGGTGAAACAGGGACACCCAAGTCAGCTTTGAAAATGTATGCATGTAATCAGTACAATATATACATATAATAATGAATCGATAAACAAGAGTTCAGTGAATGGAGCTCAGGAAACATTGACACAACCCAGATATTGAAGCAGCCAGATGTAGTCTTGAGCAGTACATGAGTTCACCGTCGGATTTTGAAGGTGCTGTGGGAGAAGAGCATGTAATGTGAATACAAGATCACTTAGCCCAGTTCGTAGGTCAATGCTCCCCTCAGTCCATGGTGATTCGACTGTAGTTGACTCAATCAGTAGTTGGGCCTCGACTTGAACTGGTACAGGTTGACTGTCACAAACGAGGACACAAGCTCTTGGAGACTGTGATGCCCGCTGCCGGTTTCACAGGTAATGACACAATAAATGCATAAGAGCCCCACAAAGCTATTGAAGACTGGTTCTCTGGATTGATGACATAGGTGTCTGCAATTGTCCACTGGTCCTGGAACTCACAAACAAGCTCTTGCCATGTTGAGGTAGTGGCACATTATATAGGACTTTTGGATCTGCTTGGTGCACCGAATGGTTTAGGTTGGTGGTTGTTGGCTGGACTGTGATTCGTCTGCTTGATCTCTAAGGAGGTATCATCTTGTCAGAAAAGAACTCAGAATTAGTAATCAACCTTATTTACACACCAGCTCATCCCACCTCTGCCCCTTTGTCCATTCCTCAGAGTGTAACTCTCAAGAAAAGGAGACAATGTCTCCTTTCATTTATCTTTCTGTAAAATAGTGCAACAGATAGAAAACAAGGTATATAGTGGAGATAGATAGACACTACCACACATAGATCATCCTCTCTCCACCCTCACATCTGCACTCGCAGACATACAATGTTTACAGTTAGTATCTATATATATATTCCGTCTCCACAGGCCGTTCACTACACACCCACTGAATCTGTGTCAAAAACACCTTTGACTCATAGCGCCCAGCCCTGACGGCACATTATTTCACCGGTTAAAGATGACCTAGATTCCTTATTTCTGTTATGCGGCACAAAGCTTCGTTTGGCTGGTCAGAGAATAATTACTTGTAGGGTTTAATATCTTTACAAATGGTGTGGGTTATGTAGAGCACCAACTAATTAGTCTGTACAAGGGAAGGTCTAATGTTCGGAGCCTGATCTCTGGACATCAAGAACGGTCGAACTCTGTGCGATCACACAGCTGACGCTTCCCTCTCTGCAGTAGCCAACTTTAAAAAGACATCATTTATGGTACTCGTAAACTATAATCGACTTACCCAAGCTTAGGAATTCTTCCAAGATAGAAATGGAACATTGAATGCGCCAATTTCTACAAAGACTGTATACACGTCTTGACACTCTGGGATCAGGCGAAAGAATGTTTTTCCAAAATCAAACTTAGTGTCTCTAAGCAAGAAGTCCCCTGTATTCCTGCTCAAGGAGTAAACCGGTTTAAAGAAATTTCTAAATAAATTACCAGAAATCGTCAACCTACAGTTGCAAGTTTCAAAATAAAGATTTATCAAAGCAACTAGAGGGTCTAGAAATGAACATATTACCAGATAGAGGTATATATCAATCTAAGGGACTATATACCCTTCCGGACGGGTTTAAGTTTGAAATTTGACTGAGCGCGAGAGAAGTCAAAGTCGCGACTCGTCCATTGTGTAGGGTTGACTGCTCACCTCACGACAAACACAGAGGGCACAAAATTGTTATACTTAGTGACTCATTGCCTGTTCTCCAAGCACTATCAAGCAAAAAACAAGACAAACTAATTGCAGATCTAAGGACCAGCATTGGCTTACTCTCCAAGAAAGCAGAACCCGTCTTGCAGTGGATACCAGCCCACTGCGGTATTCAAGGGAATGAGAGAGCAGATGAGTTGGCAAAAGCTGGGAGTAATCTTTCACAACCTCATCCACCACACAGCTACAAGGAAATTAAAACAGCGCTAAAGCAATCTTTCAAGCGGGAGTGGAGAAGGCAGAACGGAGATTACAGACCAGAGAGTGACAGCATAAACAAACTCAACAGGAAAGAACAAACATCAATTTTTAGACTTTGGACCACTGTGGTCTTCGAGCACACCTGTACAGGATAGGCATAAAAGAATCTGCTGCCTGTGATTGTGGAGCAGAAAGACAGACCCCTGAGCACATACTGCAGCACTGCCCTAACCTCTCTCAGCAAAGACTGGATCTGGCCCAAGGAAGCCACATTGCAAGAGAAGCTATGCGGTACTAGGTGGCGGCCTTAAACGCGCAATCGTATTTGTGACCCAGACGTGACTCAATGTTTAGCATGACTGATGTCGAATGCAGAAGAAGAAAAAAGAAGTCACCTCAGCATTCAAGCAAGTCTTCCAGGACCAATAAAGTCCTTGGATTCCTGTAGAAAATAATTGACTATTAGTTGTGTGTGTAACCACATATGCACCACCTGCCATAACTCTTCATTTGACCGAAAAACCTTTCCTCCCAGTGACCTTTTGAGTTATTCAAACATGTGAAAATAACAGGGGGCTAGGTATGGTGAATGTTGGGAAAGCGGTACACACTGAAAGTGGAGATCTGCTATGGTCTCAGCCATTCCACGAGCAGTTTAAGGTCGATCATTGTCATATTGCATAAGGACCCCTTCACTCAGAAGTCCAACTTGTTTGGATTTGATCACGGGTTAAAGACGATTCCTGAGAAGATCCGTGCACGTATCACTGGTGATAGTTTATTTTTTTTTCTCTTGGCGTGTAATGATCTAAAATAACGCCTTATTCAAGCCAAAAGAGAGCCAGCATAATTTTTCCTACAGACGGCTGCAGGCAACACTTCTTTGCTTTCTTCGAGTAGGGATGGCGACATTCTTAGTCCGCTCTCTTTATTTCCTTCTCGTAATAGTAAACACATATTGTATCTCCAGTAACAATTCTTAACAGAAAACCATCATCTTCTGTTTGAAAGCACTGCAAAAACTTTTATTATGCATCAGTGCGTTGTTATTTCTATTCTGGGGTAAGCTACAGTGGCTCCCAACTTGCAGACATTTGGCGGTACTGTAGTCCATCACGGCGGATGTGGGAAACTGAACTTTGGTGTCATGGTGTGCGTCAGTGTCACTTACAGACAATCGGCGGTTTTCCTGTACGAGGTCCTCAACAACAGCAGTCCATGCTGGGGTCACTACTAGGTTTGCCTGATCCGATCGCTGAAGTGTTAAAACTTCCTACTCCACTTATACATTTGCTAAACTGACAAGAATGCATCATCGTCCTCGACTTTTATTCGCGGATGAATTTCTATAGGTGTCACATTTCTAAAAAAAAAAAAAAAAAACACACAAACAAACGGATAACAGAACACTAATCGACTTGTGTACATGTCAAAAGTGGGGCGACCGTCTTCAATATGTTATTATGAGGTCACCGTTTTCACCACCACCGTGATGTTACATGAGTAGCACTTTCCCTTAGTGTCCCTGTCAAACGGCACCCCAAACACCCGAGCAAATAATGCAGAACTGCCCCTACAGCAAAACCTGAAGAAAACATATGTTTAGAGGAAAGAGGTATCCAAGACAGACTTTGCGGAACTAAATTATTTTCAACAGTGTAACCGTTCTCTCTTTTCTTTCAATTTGTGAATGACGGTTAGAGAGTAGCGAAACTGGGACGTTTTTGTATTTCTACGTCCCTTGTGGCTTCTTTCTCTGGCGGGAAGCCACCCCCTCCCCCTCCCCCTTTTCCACCCGCTACCCAAGGAACGCAGAAATACAAAAACACCCCTGTTTCGATTTGTATGAACAGTCGCGCCTTCGACGCATCCAACCTGCTGTACTTCTTACTTGTACAGAGGCGCCTGAGGCGCCTTGGGGAGACTCACGACAACCCAAGCGGTACATAAATGATCGCATGATTTATTGTTCAGCAAAGCCTATATATGTCAACGGGAGCCGCCGTACTGTAGCAAGTAGGCGCACTTTAGTATATATCTCAATCGACAACAAAACGTAAAGACTACATGTCAGTGTCTCAGACATCGCGTTAGCAAGAATGAAAGTATACCAATCAGATAGCAGAATACTAGTTTACAAAATACTACCAGAATAAACTAGACAAGGTAGATTTGCTTGCTTGATGATCCGATTAAAACTCTGAAGAAAAGTCCTTCACTTCAATTTTATTGAACATTAGTTTGTGAGATTAATTATCTGTTGGTGACGTTAGTTCTTTTGAGCTGAAATGCTATAGAAAGATTCAAAAAATATCCCGGACAAAAACAAAAACCAAAAAGGAGAAATACTGACGTTTTGAAAGATCTGAACATCAAGGAAGATTGGCTAATAAACAGCATCCTGTCTCAGAAGCTTAAATATTTTGGTCATATCAAGCGCCACGACGGATTGGAACAAATTATAGCAGAAGGCATGGTACCAGGAAGGAGGGGCAGAGGCCGACCCACAAGAAAATGTGCACAGGATATAAGTGACTCCTTGAGTATGAAAGTGCACGAGGCGGGAGAGCTGGCGAGTGACCGATTTTCTTTCAGGCAGTGTGATGAGAGCGACGTTCTGCAAATAACCTGCTACATGATGATGATGATGACGTCAGTTACCTAACGTTTAGTAAAAGATTACTGACAGAAGTGAATATAGAAGATGGGAGAGGGCAGTTAAGAAAAAGAAGAAGAAAAAGAATAAGAGTAAATGAAGACGTGGGAAAAGGTGGAGAGAAGGCCCATAATATAAAGTGGTGTTTATCAAAACAGAATACTGTTATCAAAACAGAATACTGTCTAGTGCAATCATTCGTTACGACACACATCAAACATCGTCCTCATTATAGGCTGGTAAAATTGTGAGTTTTTCCGCATTGTTAACATCGTCTGTCCTTAGGCAACACATTTCTACGAAAATCAATCTAGTTTTATCTTTAATGCGGATGAATTGGTTGCTGGCGTGTTTTTGAAATCTATGGAGCCTAGGATACTTTTTCTTTGTGAGAAGTACATTCATTCATCAGCCTTCGCGTGGGCGACCTAAAAATATTATGTCTGTCTGTCATCAATAGTGAGTTTATTTAAAACTGGTACTTGGGTTTTCAGGAAAAATCCGCACTTCCTATTGTCCCAAGTGTTGAGTTCAGAAATCACTAATCTTAAACAAGAAAATGAAAATGAAAAGAACTATTATGTCTCTCTGTCATCAATAGTAACTTTTTAAAAAGCTAGTATTTGGGTTTTCAGAAAGATTCGCAACTTTCATTTTCCCAAGTGTTGAGCTCAGAAATCACTGATCTTGAATGCACCTCCTATTGTACCAAGTGTTCAATTCAGAAATGACAAATCTTGAACAACAACAAAAAGAAAGTAGCCTCATCAAAACATATTTCCACGTGTCTATAAAAACATGTTTCCCCATTCGAATGGTATCAGTGTCTGGTAGAAAATCTGAAATTATAATAGAATCCAAATGAATGTCGTGGAAAAATTAGAATTTAGCAATAATAAAATACGTGTTTTCGAAATTATAACCAGAACCACTAATACCTTCACCAAGCAGCAAACAAATACGTCAAGTAACTAACACTTGTACAGTAAACCCACCAAACAATCAAACAATCAACCACCCAGTACTTCATCTTTTTCTTAAAATCCACGCCGCGTGGCGTCGGTAGTCATGTCTATCCACAACCTTCTGTCTCGTGTACTTTAAATCAATTCTGCCAAGACGTCAAACTGTCCAGCATCTTTTATCTCGCTCTCCATCTGTCTCCCTTCCCCTAAATTTTCTTACTGTCATGATTTGCTCCAGTTTTATCCTTTTCATCACATGACTCAAGAAAGCAACTTATCTCTTTCTGATGTGGCCAATTAATTTTCTACGTGGGTCAGTTTCTTTCAAGACATCTTCATTTATTCGTATTTTTCACTCCAAAGTGGTATCATATGCTAGGCTCTCCTGCACCAAACGTCGACCATTAACTTTTGCTAAGAAGAACCAAGCACGTATTTTGCCCCTTGAAACTGAACCGTCTTCTGTGTAAATGATCAAATCCTATGAGCGAGCATTATCTTGAATTACTGAATTTCCATCTCCGTGGCACCTGCTGGCCAGTTTCTGCATTTCCGGCTCAGTGTAATTATGAAACTATACAAGTCTGAATGTTCAGGTGGCACTTTGATCCACTCCTCTCCTCTCCTAATGTTCTCAATGATGCAAACCTGTCTGATTGTGTCTTCTGCTTGAGCCATCCATGACTACTCTCTTATCAGCCGCTGACCCAGAGCTTCGTGTAAAGGGTGGTTTGTGTCTGCAGCTACCCTGAAATATGACTTCGCCTGCAGCACCTTGTGCCTAGATGCAACAGTCGGCAAACAAAGGATGTATCGCATACACACCACGGGGATGTCTCTGGTGCAACCCAGAATGACCCGCATAGCTGCGTTCTGTATCGCTCTAGTTTGTCTATCTGACCTTTTAAGACAGTAAGCAGTCCCAGGCCATAATCAACCACTGACAGGATCAGCTGCTGATATAGTGTGAAAAGCATTCTCTGCTCTATGTCAGTTGCAGCCCTGATCTTAAGTGCACTAAGTCCTGTTTCGATTCCTGTCACAACACTCTGCTTCTGTCAAATGTAATTCCCTGGTACTTCAGTTTGCTCTCTCTGTTGACGTTTCTACCATCTATCATGAGAATTGGGACATTAGCTCTAACGATCCTGTTGTCTAGAGAACACCACAAAACAGACATCTTTACCCAGTGGACGACAGCCCTCTTTTATGTACACCAATCAGTCACTTTATCCACTGTCGCTTGTAGCTCCCAGGCTGTTTGTTTCATCTCTTCTCCCTGCATAAATGCAAGTATAATTGTCCGCAAAAGTCAGTATCCTTCCAACACCTGCTGCTTTTGGCTTGCAGTCTTGCTCGTATTCACGTTAAAGAGCACAGGCGAGATGGCTAATCCCTGTGGCAGTCCTGGAGCCAAACTGCATGGTTCTGAGGTCCAGAAGCCCAGTAGGGGAGCAATCCGACGTGAATACAGACTACTGCAACCCAATTAGCCAGCCATGGACTGACTTCCTTCTCCTTCGGTGCAGTCATCAAGATGTCGTATCTTACTCTGTTATAAGCATACCCGAGATCCTGTGCTTCTGCCATAGTTTCCTGTCTGTTCTGGAACCCTTCATAGATGTCAAAAAGCAAAAGTGGAAGCATCAGCCCATGTGTCCTTTCCTGGCCTGTAGCTTCCCAGACCTCTTGGGAGAAGCTTTCGCCTTTTCAAAAATGCTTGCAGCTTTACAGCAACTATCTTTTCCAAGACCTTTCCAAATGTTTTTTTGTAAGGTGATGATTCTAAGGCCACTGAGCTTTGAATGATCCTTAAAAGGTTTTAATAGGGGGATTAGATAGCTGTAGGCCTAGTCCTGCGGTACTGATGCTGTCTTAATGCTCTGTTTAAAACAACATTCGTCTATAAAACTGTCACAGACCTCGAGGTGACCTTGATGGTCCGTGGCTCGTAACTGGGCCTATGACAGACAAACTAACCTTCAACACACACTGAACCCGAACGCACACAGAGCACACACGACAATCTTGATTGAAAGTACAGGTAATACAAAAAACAGTTGACTCCCCGCTGTATGGCCACCTATTGCCTGGACCCTCTGGCTGAACAAGCTTTACAGTCGCCTCGCTCTTCAGTACGTTCCACATGCAATCTCCGGCGCACAAACCACACTGGCACGAGATACGCTCTTACCTATCGACACACTGACCAACCAAGATGTCACAACCTCTGTCTAGTGCAGGGTCAGAGTGCCAAGGTTAGACATTCTCTCACACAACATGTGCCTAAATGATTTTACTGGTCAGAAGTAACTGGACACTATTTAGTTATTATGGCACAACACCATACCTTGTACCAGTTAAATACACAGCACACAAGACTATCCTATTCTAACAGAACACTGTAAATAATCTATGCAGTCACTAAAGAAATATCCTAACTCTAATATACTATCACTGTCTCGCTAACACGTCTACTCGGTCCGAAAGCTGAATTCCCTGTGTTCTTTCACCTCGTGTCTTTTGACCCGTTCACCTGCCCCTGGGGTAATCGTGTAGCGAACTTGTTTGCAACAGAGTTCACTGTTTCCCGTCATCCTCAATTGGTCTCCACTGAGCCACAGTTTCACCGTGAACAGCCCAGACTAGGCCAGTCACGGCATTGACCTTTGTCACACTCGGCACACCCTGCGGTGTGGTCCATTCCGCCACTGACTGTACTTACAGGGTTGTGACAAAAACCACATTTTCACAGCTTCCAAATAGGTTTTCACTAATCGACCCATTGTCCATGATTCACTTCCATATATAAAGATAGGATGTATATAGCTTTTAAAAAAACTCTCGCTCGTCTCAAACGACAAAGAAAGACTGCATAAAATACTCTTCATTTTGCAAAATTCAGTACTTACTGCATCACATATTGATTACTTTATATTTCGTAGTTTAGGGAATGTAGGCATCTCATTCTATTAGCAAACATCGGCTGTGTAACTCCGACCAAGTTCTTGTTGTTCATCCATTCCTGGACTTTGATCTTGTCTCAGAACTTGAGCTTGCAATCATATCCGTTTCAGAGATCTGACCTATTTGTATGCAAGGCAGATCAATTCGACTTCAAACGAAACATCCCTAACTAATTACCTTTTACTACATACTAGTAGAGGGAGAATTATATCTGATCTACTTCCTCAGATATGAAGCCCCGGATTACTCCCTGGGAAGTCTAGGTATTTTATAGTGTCATCAAACATTTATATAGTGTCATCAAACATTTTTATATTGTCATTAAACATTCAAAGACTACACAGTGTAACTTAACGATTACAGCGGACGAATAAATTGATTTTAAAACTGTTGATTAAAACGTAAACGATTATTCTGTTCGTGGCATCAAGCACTTCATGATAGCCCTTTGAATCAACGCTATGGGAATGAAAGGGGAAGGGGGCTGGTAAAGGGTGTGTATCATTATATACTGGGCACTTAATGAGCTGAAGCAGACAGGGTATCAGCAAACAGGCACTTCAGTGGAAAATGGACTGAGGAAAGGAAGACGTCCAAGAAAAAACTTGCTGTCGAAAGAGGTGAAAGTGCCGGGCACGAATCCATCCATGATATTAAAAGGAATACACAGGACAAAACGTAATGGATGTTGATGATAATACCTTGTGACCAGTATAATGTCCGACGACACTAAACGATAACGATGATTTCCTGGGAGCAGGGTCCTGTACTTCTAAGGCAACCATGACAGTGGCTGGGTTGCCCATATGCTCGCCGGTAGACGATTTCGCCGCAGGTTGGGAAAGTATTTGGGTTTGTCGCTATGATCGCATCAACACTGCCGGAGTCCTTTCCAGGGCTTTTGATGACGTGTAATGCTAAGCCATTTTGTCTAGCACACATAACCTAGTCACAATTATAGCTAAAATAGCTTCCCCTTTTGGGAATGCTGGGTTGAACGTGACGATTTTTGTAAGCAAAGCAACGGAACGGTAGGGCATGATCAATGCTTATTGCTTTGTTACCAACCGACAACAACCATGAAGATGACGTCATACTTGGTAACCAGGCACCTTATAATTATGGCTGCGTTTGGCTACCTGACTCTATAAAGATGGAAATCTCTAAATAACACAGCCTGCCTCTTCAAGTTCTGATAATATCTGTGTTCATCATCTTTATCAAACACTCCACTGTCAAGTTGAACAGTCGCTTGTCAGCTGATCAACTAGCACACAGCTAACTAGGAACAATTCTTGAACTTGTCTTCTCTAGACGGTTTTAAATTACTGTGCTGTTATGTGTTTGGCTTTGTCCTAGCAGAAACCGACCAGTTTTAAATAAAACGACAGCTTCGTATTGATCACAATCAATAATGAATATTTCTGAATTTTCAAAAACATGTTAAACGTCGTTGTTAAACGTCAGGCACAAACAGTTTCTTTTATGTGTATTGAATTTTAAATCTTTGTAAAAGTTTTCAGGGCATCACAGACATATTGTGGCAGCACCCGGCGCGTTAGCTAAGTTGTATAAAATAGCTGCGCGGCGACCTGGTGACAAACTACTTGTGGCCCGAGTTCACGCTTGGGGATAGGCAGAAAAGCCACACATTTCTTAGATCTACGGTATCTATCTGGAATCAAGGCGGAAGGGTTGCGATATCCATAGTACCGAGCCAAAGGGTTTGCAACTCATGTTTCTAGATTTTATGCAGCAGAAGGAATTGTGTATATGTATATTCTTTCTATGTCTTTCCATCATTTCTCTTTATTTCCACATTGTCTTCTTGCTTTTCCTTGTTTTTAGTTGTCTGTGGATGACTTCCTACATGATCGTGTAGCTTTAGGGAAAAGATTACTGACCAATTATCGTGTTGGGTTTATTTATTTTAGTAACGACATTAAGTTGCTGACTGGTGTTAAGAAAGACAACGACTAGATTTCTCTTTTGTCTGGATTGCAATCCAACCTCAGGGTACTATTTGTAATTAAAACAGCAGTTTCATAATGATGACCTGGTTAAGCTTGTGCTTAGCACCGTCTTATGTGCCTAATAACCCGGGCAATCAACTTTAACATTATATTTAGTGTAAATTGCAATCACAGCGTTCCGGATTAACAAGTATTGATCAATATAATGAGGAGCGGCTGTTCGAACGGTTGGAACGCTATGCTCTAATCCCGGTTTCAAATCCTCGGTTAGGGTAGGGATTGTTTTCTGGGGGGGGGGGGGGATTTGGGGGAGGTGGGGCAAAGTGAAAATTCTCACTTGCACAATTGTGGTGACAGCACTAGCCATATAGCCGTAAATCCTCAGACTCAAAGACCTTCCTGTCCACACCGCAAAAGTAGTTTATAAAGGCAGTAATCAGCAGTTTTGGCTAATCAGTATAATAAAGAATATTCTTTTTATTTTTAACTTGATTTTCCAAAGAAGCAGAGGTCCTTACATCTAATATAGTTCATAACTTGTATGGCTGGATTTTGCAGCAAAAGAGCGAAGTTTATTGTTTCTATACAGAAGACTTCAATAAAATACAAAACAGAATAGATATACAGAGTTAGGAGCATTTTAAAAGGCTCTCGCAAGTTTACAGACGCATTCCAATGGACGCCGTTATCTCGTATAAAGCGTGAAAAAAAAGGCTGATTGGGTAAAAGAAAAAAAGCGGAAGACACCGTCATTTGATATACAGATATATCGCATTGAATGTTTAAATAAGAATCGAAATCATAGCACTCGCGACATCGCCATAAGCGCTCCGTATCCATCTTCAGCAACAAGCGAAGAGTTAAAATTCCGATGGCACCAGTAACTGCCTGATTGTATATCCGTCTCGCCTTTCCCCTGGGTGCTGAGCGCCGGCCAGATCCCCTTGTAACTCTTTGCTGCGCCACTCCCCCCAGACTGTAATGATCTATCTGTGCCCCGGCACTGTTCTCTCGCTCAATCGGTCACTGCTCAAAGAGCCCTCACAACATGCAGTCTGTCATACATCAGTTCACCATCGAGAGGTGCAGAACCGGTCAGTCTAAATGCCTGCTCCTTTCCCAACACACCGGCATCACCTGGAAAAAATTTCAAAAGGATGCCAACCCCCGAGACTTCTAAAGTGAAAAAAAAACCACACACGCACACACACACATACACACACATAATGTCCGATGTGGTGAGAGCTGTATTTATGGCATTTGGGTATGAAGTCTGCTAGTCCTGAAAAGGACTAGTTGTTTGCCTGAGCCGGTCTAGAACGGGTGGGATGGACTTGGCTCCAATGTTGACCCCGCCTTGAATAGTTACTTAGTAAGGAACGTCATGGAAAGTAAAGGCGGCTGGCGTTATGTTGGTCACATCACCCAAAGAGTCCCGATTGACTTTAAAAATATACTTATATCCCTATATGCCCAATACGCTTGAATCGTCGGAAATTTCCTTTACTTTATTATGCTTGCAACCCTCGAAGACAAACTATTTTGATTTATCAAAAAGCTCAGACTGACTTTTGCTTTAAATTGTGGAATATAGGCGAGATAACATCTGAAATAATTGAAATAGAAGAAGAAATAAAAGTAGATTTTATTTAACAAAATAAATATTCTTGTAGTTAGCTTTAATAAAAATTTGCTCGTAAGTTCTCACATTGCTATGCTATAAGTAATTCTTGCCTGTCTATAAGGCAAGCATGGGTTAAAGTAGTAATAACAAGGAAAGAATATCAACTGCCAATACCTGGGTTTTTTTTTTATATTTTTTTTTTAGTCCCAACAAAGTTTGTAAAAGCTTCTTAGGGTTATTAACATTGTCATAATAATAATAATAATAATAATAATAATAATAATAATAATAATAATAATATTAGTAATAAGAACTTAACAGTGGGATCATTTACAGCAGGAGTCTATCGTTCATCAGTAGGTGGGCCCCTCGTCGACAATTGTTTCGGGCCAATATACTCTTAGACAGTCTCGGAATGTGGGCCTACCTGGTTCATGACGTCAGGACACGGACATCTCTTGCTGCACTTAACGTACGTTGGACAAAACGAAATAGTTGCTTTGCAATAGGTATTACGATGTTTGGTGTTTTATATTGTCGCTGTGGCAGCAAAACATGCGACTACCTTCATGACAAGCTTACGGCTGGTTCATCTGACAGATGTTAGATTTTGGCAGTTGGCAGGGGGAAACTAGCAGACTTTACCCGAATACTTTGGCCTTAGAGGGATGTCAGACAAGTCTACAGAGGTTTATACCCCACGACGTTCCGTTGCTTCTACAACCAACTCGAAGCCATTTTAGCCGCTTTGCCTAGATATTTAAGTAACCGTTTCCGTTCCTTACCTCTCAAGCCCAGGTGCTTAAGTACAATGTATCCGGGGGTCGAGATAAGCCCTCTTAGGCGTAATTTAAAGGCGAAGAGTTTCACTGTGTACGCCTCATGTCTCATCAGGCCGGCCATTATTTCACGGTACTTTTTGAAAGAACCATATTTGGTCTCAGCCCCGTCTTTCAGATTGATTCAGGGTATTTCTGGAAACCAGGCAGGTCGACCGCCAGTAACCAGTCCATCACACAGTCAAGTATTGATGGGGAATTTGCGATCTTGTTGAATTTTCCTTTAGAAATCTGCCCAGCCTTGAGGAAGCGCATCTGGCAGACGTTAGGACTGGCCCTCGTGGTGGCTCTCGTCCTGGCTTGATCCACAGTGTCCGCTTTCTCTTTCAGGACTTTATTGTGACGCTATGTATATCGTCCCTGGCCTAGGTCTTTTCAGCACACGGACAATACGTACTCGAACGTCTGCTTGTATCTGCATAGTGAACACGTCTGGTCGGTTGTAGCACTCCATTTAGCCATATTGGGGCCAGAGGGTAACACATCATGAGCAGATCTTATGACAAAGCTCAACCGCAGCAGACTATGTAGCTGAGCTTTCTCATAAGATTTGTTAATAAAGAATAGACATGCGTCTATAACTTTTAAAGGTGCATCTATTTTACAGCATGTCGAAAGAACTGGCCAGAGTTCCTTACGATAATGAAAGCAAACATAACAAATAACGTAACATTCCATGCCTTGCTTGATCCATTTAGACAACAGTTGATCTTATATTGGGCGTTGCCTAAGACATAAAAAGTTACAAAAAGAAAGACAAAATGCGTCCCTGTTTGTGCAAACGTATTTCAAATTCAAGATTTGTTAAGGGCTTGCTACGAATTGCAGCCTTATCCTCTCTGTAATTTTATGGAGGAGGTTGCAGATTCCACAGAATAATGAATTCCGCCATCTCAAAGGAAATTTGATCCTAATACGATAAGAAAAAAATCTTCATAAAAACGACAGTGGACATGAAATGGCTCTTCGAGATCTTTATGTCATTACATGGCATATCATGATTTTTGTGTCAGGTTTAACTGGATGAAAGGATACTTTGAAATAAAAACCGAGAAACAAGAAATGGAAGACAATGTCTCTAACCAAATAAAAGTGATGTAAAAGTGGTGACAAAAAAACAAATGCAATGATCGATGTTATCAGGTCAGCAAAAGGGAAATAATACCAAGGACAACAAAATGTTCATGAAACTTAGTTGGTTACTGTGCGTGATAAAGGAGAAATCTATCATTTACAATGACGAAATAGTTTCAAATGCATATTTTAAAACAAGCTTTAAGAATGCAAAACACATAACGTCATCTGCAAGCTTAAATGGACATAGCAATGTGATGCAAGATATGACCATTGTTGTTTCAGTAGCAGCTGTTGCAGAAGGAGAAGTAGTATTAGCAACAGCGGCAGCAGTATTTGTAGCAGTGGTAGCAGTGGTCGCAGTGGGTGAGGATGTAGAAGAAGAAGAAGAAGAAGAAGAAGAAGAAGAAGAAGAAGAAGAAAAAAGAAGAGAGAAGAAGGAGAAGGAGAAGGAGAAGGGAGAAGAAGAAGAAGAAGAAGAAGAAGATAAGAAGAAGAAGAAGAAGAAGAAGAAGAAGAAGAAGAAGAAGAAGAAGAAGAAGAAAAGAAGAAGAAGAAGAAGAAGAAGAAAAAGAAAAAGAAAAAGAAAAAGAAAAGAAAAAGAAAAAAGAAAAAGAAAAAGAAAAGAAAAAAGAAAAAGAAAAAAAAAGAAAAAGAAAGAAGAAGAAGAAGAAGAAGAAAAAGAAGAAGATAAAGATAAAGATTTAGATGGAAATGAATAATAATAATAATAATAATAATAATAATAATAATTAATAATAATAATAAGAAGAAGAAGAAGAAGAAGAAGAAGAAGAAGAAGAAGAAGAAGAAGAAGAAGAAGAAGAAGAAGAAGAAGAAGAAGAAGAAGACAAAGAAAGAAGAAGAAGAAGGAAGAGGAGCAGAAGAAGGAGGAGAGTAATAAAACTAGAATAACAATAGTTAATATTAAACCAAAAATGATAATAATATTATTATTATTAATACGAGGGGAAGTCAATAAATAAATCAAAATGGTTATTAAACAATTTAAAATAAAGACGATAACAACTTGAAAACCGTTTACCTTTAATCATAAACTGTCCCTTTCATTTTCAATATAATTTCCACTAAAAAGTATGCTCTTCTCCCATAGTTTATCAGTCCTCCCAAGCCTGCTGCATACAACTGTGTGCTCTGTTTTCTACACCATATTTTTACTTTACATTCCACTTCGGCTTTCATTCGAAACCCCCCCCCCTCATCCCCCCCCCCCCCCCCCCCCCCCCCCCCCCCCTCCCCCCCCCCCCCCCCCTCCCGTCTTTCCCCCCCCTCCCCAATGTCTTTCCCCCCCCCCCCCCCCCCACTCCCCCCCCCCCCCCCCCCCCACAGTGCGTTTTTAGTGGACCAAAAAATGTGGAAATTGCTATGGGCTAAGTGGGGCTGTAATGTGGACGTTCCACAAGTTCCCACATTAGATTGTTAATTTTCTCCTGAGTTAACCGAGCCGTATATGGTCTGGCATTGTTATGAAGGAACAGTACTCCTCTAGTCAGCAGACCTGGGCGTTTTCTTCGAAGTGCATCATAAAGCATCGATAGAACTTTACAGTGTGAATAAGCATTTACAATGTCACCTCTTTTATGTTTTAAAATGGTTAAAATCACCCCTTGACAATCCATCCCCCCTCCCCCACCCCCCACCCAAGCGTACAACAGCACGTTGTCCTTTGAGGGTACACTCCGTAAGTAAAGTCAACATTTTGTTTCTGTATGTTTCTGTGCGAATGCAAATGTAACACCTAGCGCCACCTAACGAATGGAGACGTATAGTTCGATGTTGCTCACACCTAATCACACCTCTAGAAACCAACTACATTTTTCCTGCCCATAACCATTTGTGACTTACTTATTGACTTCGCTTTGTAACAGCCGTATAGAATAATGATCACGTATGCCAGCAGCGTGACACTCAACGACATAGAAAATAATCTCAGAATGCCACAGCTTGCAAACCTCTGTAAACCTAACAAGTACTCTGCCAACCCGTCCTTAGTGTCCACGTGAACAGACAAAAAATGCATCGCGTAGTTGTCTTATTTATTGAAGCGAATCTTTCACGCAGCTTTTAATCATTTATCTCTAATTAACAGATAGGATTTTAACTCACTGAAATCATTCCTCATTTCAAGCTTCACAGACAACTCTTTTCGATATATCGAGTAAGCATTCCAACAGCAGAACCTCTCACTTGAAGACTCGAACTGCAGTAAATGGAATTATTCGTGGATCTGTCTCATTCTGTAACCAGCACTGACGTCACAACTATAATCAGCTTACACAGATACAACAACAAATTTGTAACTATGGATTTCACAGATTACATTTAATCACATGAATCGCCGCAAGTTTGGTGATTGCCATAAATCGTGTGCGTATCAGGATGGCAATCTTAATACGGGGCATTTATGGCAACAAATGGGGAGTTCCTTGGTGAAATCATCATTAATCAGACATATAACTGGTGTAAACGGGTTCATGGGCTTTTTCTTGAACAGGTGCAAACATTCCATAAAAGTCATTGCCATTCTTTAAAGCATAAAACACGGTTCTCAGGTTAGGTTTTTTTTTTTTTTTTTATTAATCCATGTTGGGCTTCGCTTAAATTGATCTCAACTCTTGAGTTTTCATTATTGTGGTCGTATGTGTGTATGTGAACGAACGAACGAACACATTTTTTTTTAAAGGGTTACAAATTGGGCACGCAGGTCTGTCTGACATTTGGCCCTTCTAAGCACTCATTTTTCAGAGAAAAAATGTCTGTTATCAATAATGCATGTTATGGATGTAATAAAGAAATATGCATTATTTAATGCAGTCATGCAAACATGCAGACATGCAGACATGCAGACATAAAGGCATGCAGACATGCAAACATACAGGCATGCAGGCATGCAGGCATGCATGCATGCATGCATACATACATGCATACATGCATACATGCATACATGCATACATACATGCATACATACATAGACATACATGCACACACACATTCCATACATACACACATACACATGCATGCATGCATACACACACATATAATCCCATATACAGACACCCAAAACCACACATAAACATTCACATGGATAAATACACCCACATGCGTGCATACATACATACACACACATACATGCATACATACACACACACATACATGCATACATACATACACACACATACATACACACACACATACATCTATACATACACTTACATCTTTACAGATACACACATACACACACATACACACACAGACACACAGACACAGACACACACACACATACATACATACACAGACATACTCACAGATACACACACAAATACACTGACAGACACACACACTCGAAGACACACAGAGAGATAGACAGATAGACAGAAGGAGAGGGAGAGAGAGAGAGAAAGAGAGATGAGAGAAAGGTGAAGAGAAAGAAAAAGAGTGTATGTGTGTTGTAGACCTGATTTTGTAACATTACATAACATCAAAATGTTATAGTAGTTTTGTTTCTGATGCACTGAGAATTTAACTAATTCACTTGTATATAATTCGTATTTTATGTATTGAATTATGTAAGTATTATGAAAATGTATTTGTCTACGCCTACACCACACTCATACACGTACGTATATACGAACGGACAAAGAGACAGAGAAGTTTGAAGTTTGAACAACGAATAAACATCAATAAGTGCTACGTTTTTCTTCTAACTGAAGTCTGAGTCCGAAGAAGCTCAGCACAGTGCATAGGCTCTGTAGCACCGTTAGGTTACTCTTTTCAATTCCCAGCTGCCAAGGGATTATTTTACGTGCGAAACAATACAAACAGAGACCAAGGGGAATTACTAGAAGTCCAAGTTAACGTGAACAAATTCCAGCCCCTACCGGGGATTGAACCCGGCACCTCTTGCACTCGAGGCGGACACCATGCCTCGAGACCACGCAGCCCCATAGAGACAGAGAGACACAAATATGCGCATGTGTATAAACTAAAACAGAAGAAATAATACTTCTACTAAACTATACTTCTCTTCATTCGCCTATTCTGCAACCATTACAAATGATATAATGGTTATTACAAAGTAACAGCAATGTCAAATACTAATGCTGCAACTATTGCTATTCTTGTTTCTACTACTATTGACACACAATTTTGAAAGTTGAATCTAATAGGCCCTTAACCCTTAAGTATGTCACAAAAAGCAACTGCTTAGTATCCCAGTAGCATAGTCATACATACAAGGTCTGACAATTAAGTAATGAGACTAATTCCATAGAAATAAAAATAATAAACAGTTGAAGATATAACCTGTATTTGATTCAAAGTAAGCACCTTGTGCATTGATACAGTGAGTATCACGATCTAACAAACACTGGAACGACCTCTGTAGTTCTTCTGTTGCTATGGCCCTTAAAGTCGATGTTACAGTGCCTTGGATGTCATTAATATCATCAAAGAAGCTTCCTTCAAATGGTAACTTCAATTTTGGGAACATAAAATAATCACAGGGGGATGAATCTGGGGAATAGGGTGGATGGTTGAGAACACACACTTGTTTTGATGATGCCTCGTTGGTACTCAACCCGCTGATGTTTTTGGTCATCAGACAACGAATGCGGTACAAACCTGCAAGCAATTTTTTTTTTTTTTGCAAAATCTTGCACCAGAATTTTGCAAAGGGTCTCTCTATTAACACCAGATTCATCTGCCATCATCAGACCGTAAAACAACTATCTTCTTATATCCGTTCTGTGACTTTTGCAATGAGTTCCTCGTTACAAACAGAAATTGGGCGTCCAGGTCTAGTTGCATTAGTAATTATTTCGACACTACTTTTGAATCCTGAATATCGCATGAAAATCTGTGCACGAGATAAACAATTATCTCTATAAACTTATCGCATTAATTCAACCGTCTCAGTGACGCCTTTTCTAAATTTTAAACATAATTTAATGTTAGCTTGTTTGCTTCCTGCTGATTACGTAACAATGCACGTCTGTCTAGGTCAACAAAATGGCGGTTTGTGTTTTGTCTTCTTATCGTGCGGCGATGAAAAGTTTGCAGTTCATAGGTAAAGCTTGCCTTTTTAGATTCCGTGCTTTGCTTCGTAGATGACATTTTTGTCTCGGCCATAATCCAAAAGTCTCATTACATAATTGTCGGACATTGTACATAGTAATAAATATCTCAGTTAACATAACACCCATTCACAACAAATACATTTCAGTAGCACAGACATTCTCTTTTTCTCAGTGAACTTAATCCAGTAGCACAGAGTATGCACACTTTGTAGTAAAGAAATATTAACCGGTACATATTTCACTCTGCATACATGTCTGTCAGATACGAGTAGCACCTTTGGCAAGGTGACTGTCATCATGTTCTCCTAGGGCAGTTCACAACCACTGGGCTTAGTCTGGCACTCAGCTCTCTCCTCTGGCTCCCAGCAGCTGTCAGCATGCAGTCACTCCACAGGCAACAGCTTTGACTGACTGGCTGAACCAGGAGAGGAAAGCCGACATGGTTCTGAACCACTCGGTGATTGTTTTATGCCCACCCTGCATGCAAAGACTGGACTCGGCGGATTGTATGGATGAAACCTCCTATTGTTTCAACGGACAAGAAGTCGATTTCCAGCAGGCTCTGTCCAGAGTCTCGAGCAAAACAGGGCACATAAGACGCCTTAGTCATCCACTTTACCTAGGTCTATTTCCAATCGTTTCGAAATTGTCCTGCCATTGAATCAAGATGAACACAGGCGAGAGAGTGAGGCCGACGAATTGCGTTGTTTTTCCTCACTTAAATCCGAGTCACTGTCATCCAGCTATCATCATCTCAAGGCTCATAATGGACCAATCAGCCACCTTTGTACTCATAATCACTGATCATTACTACTTTGAATGAAAGTGGTCCTTATCTCTCGTGATGGACGAACAACACATACATGTCATTCACTCACACATACACTAAGTGTATACATATATTGGAAACACGTTGAACTATAATTCCTATATTTTCGTAAACTAACATAGACCAACTATTCCCAAACCTCAGTATCATACACCATCTATGCCTGTATCCCAGTGACACAAAAATACACCATTTATTGCCATATCTCAATAGAACCAACTTACACTCACTATTTCCATATCTCAGTATCACAAACATATAAATATACACTCCCTATTATAATTTATCAGTAACACAATCACATACCCACTTTTCTTCTTCTTCTTCTGCCTTTCTATCCCCCCAATGAAGCATAGGCCCTCAACCAACTCATGCCAAGTCGTTCTATCCTTCGCCATTTCATAGAGCTCTCCCAATGTCCTCCCCGCCTTTCTAACTTTATGCTCCAGCTCTTCTCTCCGTGTGGTTTTTGGCCTTTATTTTATTACTATGCCCCTGTGCGTTCCAGCGGAAAGACATTCTAGTCATGCTGTTCTCCTGTTTCTCAGTGTGTGTCCTATCCAACGCCAACGTCTTTTCTTCACCTCTTGGTCCACTGGAGCCTGTTTAGTTCTCTCCCAAAGCTCTACATTAGTTATTCTATCATACTATTGAATTCCCTCTATTCTGCACAGGCACCAGTTAATGAATGTCTGTAATTAATTAGTAATTGCCTTAGTTGTTCTCCATGTTTCCCGCCCCATACAAAAGTACTGATCTGACAGTAGATATAAAAAAATTTATAGTTTAGTATTTTTTAAAAATTTCTTTTGACCTCCACAAATTGCCTAGTGCTATAAAAGCCCCTCTTGTCTTTTGTTTTCTTATTTTAATATCTCTATCAGTTCCTCCATCTTTATCGACATTACTGCACGAAAAGGTGTACGATTTCACGTCTCGGAGTGGGCTGCCTTTAAGAGAAACCACATTACTATATGCCTGATTTTTTATCATTATATTTTGTCTTTCTTTTATGGATTTTCAGACCAAGCTGGTGTGATCTCGAATCAAGTATGTATAATTTATCTTGTATCTGATTCAGTGAATAGGACAAAAGAGAAATATCATCAGCGAATCCAGACATCAAGCTGTATTGTAGTGGTCCACTGAATTCCATTCTTTGTGTTAGCAGTTAATGTTTTAAAATCCAGTCTATAGCCAGTACAAATAAGAGAGGCGACAAAAGATATCCCTGTCGCACACCTGTTTTTATTAAAAATGTATCTATTAGCTTTTCCTCACGAAGAACATTTCATGTCTTTGTGTGTTGCCTTTACTAAGTTAATAATTTTTTTTTTTTTTTTTGAGGGATTCCATAGTGCCACATCAATTTCCAGAGCGAATCCCTATCAATGCTGTCAAATGCTTTTTTATAGTCTATAAATCTAATGTAAAGTGGTGAGTTCAGTTGATTGCTTTGCTCTATTTTAATACGTAATGTGGCTATGTGGTCAGTACAGGATCTGTTTGACCGAAAACTTGCCTGTTCATCTCTTAGCTTTTTATCAATAGCATCTTTTAATCTTTCAAAAATATTTCTACTGAATATTTTCCCAGGAACTGACAGCAATATAATTCCTTTATAGTTTCCACACTCCTGTAGATCACCTTTCTTTGGGCGGTTTCACAAGATATCCTTCTCTCCAGTCTGCTGGTATTTCTTCAGTCTCCCAGACTTTACTGAATAATCTATGTAGCAATTCTCTTGATGTGTTTATTTTGGCCCTAATGGCTTCAGCAGAGATACCATCTGGGCCTGCCGCCTTCCCTTCCTTGAGAACATTGATAGCTTTTCTAATTTCCTCTTTAGATGGTATCTCACAGTTGATATCCAGTTCCATTTTTGAAGGCAGGATATCTGGGGAAACCTCTGGGCCTGGTCTATTTAGACGCATTTCAAAATATTCAACCCATTTGTCCATTTGATCTTTAGTATTAGTAAGTACCTTTCCTTGACTATTTTTGATTGATCCATTTGGCTGACTATATTTACCTAATAATTGTCTTGTTTTACTGAAAATTTCTCTGAGATTTATTTTTGCTGCTGATGTCTCCGCTGCTTGCATTTTATCTGCATTATACGCCTCCTAATCTCCTTATTCGCTTATGTTTATGTATCCTGAGCTCTAGCTTTAACAGCTCTACTTTGCTATTGTTTAAGTCTGCCTTTTTACTTTTCCTTCCTTCAATCAATTTAACGGTTTCTGGTGTTATCCACGCTCTATGTTTCCGTTCTTTCTTGCCAAGAACTACTACACAAGATTCATTCCAGATTCCTTTGATCCGATCCCAGCAGACTTCTGTGCTAACATCTTCAGCTAACTGCTGCAACAACTGTTACTTATTAGAGATTGTAACTGAAAACTGTTCCTCAACTTCTTTATCCCTCAGATAACCTACATTATATTGGTTTCTATGATTATAAAATGTTATATATCTTTTAAGTTTCAACTTGATTTTACCACCAGGAAATGGCCAGTAAATACACCGGCACCTCTGAAAGCCATAAAATCGTAAAAGGATGACAAATAATACCAGACCTCAGCAGTATAGCCATCAGTACCTGCCCAAGTCAATCGACCGACGGTCCTTATTAGGATAGGCAATCTACTTTCACCGGAAACAACAAACAGCCAAGGAATACGACAATAAATCGATCCAACATCCAATCATCTTGAGCGCAGCACAGGGCCAGCCAGATTACAAAAACAACAGCAAGAGCGGAAACCACAACAAACAGAAAGTGACAACATTAAACACAATCCAGAATCAAATAAGATCGCGACCAGAAAACGTCACCACAAATATAGCTGAAAGGAAAGTGAGCAGAAATGTGAACGGACCTAGCTGAAAGTGGTCAAAGAAAGAGAATTTGAATTTGAATCTAAACTTTTTGGTAATACATAGATTATCAATTTGATTAGTTGTCTCATGGTCTGGTGATTCCCATGTTGCTTTGTGTATTCTTTTATGGTGAACAATACTTCCACCAATAACAGACTGGTTACCTGCACAAAAATGTGTGAACAATTTTCCATTTTCATCATTACTCCTAGACCATGTCTTCCTATAATTTCTTCATAACCTGTGTTGTCTGATTACATCTTAGCATTCAGGTCATCATCATCATCATGAAGCAGGTCCTTTGCAGAACGTCGCTCTCATCACAGTCTGCTTGTAAGAAACTCGGTCTCTTGCCAGTTCTCCCGCCTCATGAACTTTCATACTCAAGGAGTCACTTATATCCTGTGCCCATCTTCGCGTCGGTCAGCCTCTGCCCCTCCTTCCTGGTACCATGCCTTCTGATATAATTTTTTTCCAATCCGTCTTGGCGCTTGATATGACCAAAATATTTCAGCTTTCGAGAAAGGATGTTGTTTATTAGCCAATCTTCCTTGATGTTCAGATCTTTCAAGATGTCAATATTTCTCATCTTCTTTGTCCAAGATATTCTTAGAATCTTTTTATAGCATTTCAGCTCAAAAGCCCCTATTCTCTTTCTTAAGGACTGAGAGATAGTCCACATCCGTATGTAGCCACATGGAAGATGTATGCTCTCAAAATTCTAATTTTGATCTCCTTGCTGGTGCTTAACCATAGACTTTTAAGGCTGTTCAATCTTGCATTTAGGTCACCCATCAAAAATTTTTAATTGCCCTTTCTTTCATTATTTATAATATTTTGAAACTGCATGTAAAATTCTTCCTTAACAGATGCATCTTTATCATTTGTTTGTGCGTAACACTGTATTACTGACATGTTCACCTTCCTTTTCGCTTTTTCTAAATGATGCTCTTATTATTCTGGGACTAACAGCCTCCCATTCTTTTAGTGCCCTGTCTGCTTCTTTCGATAGCATCAGGGCCACCCCTTCTCTGTGTGGCGACTTTTCCTCTGTGTATCCTGAGATCAAAATAGTTCCCACTGAATTTAGAATACTTTTTCCCGCCCCAGTCCATCTAGTTTCACATAACCCTAGAATACAAATTCTACAATGTTTCATTTCCCTTGCTACTTCCATTGATCTCCCTATATCATAGAAAGTTCTAGCATTCCAGGTGCCAAAACTGGAGGTTTCAGTAGCTGAGAGTAGGTGCGTCAACGGTCCGGACTCCTTTCGGCTTTCACCACACCGTGTCATACTTCTACTTGAAGAGCCTCCCCTCATCTTGATTGGCTGGGATTTATTTGCTTCTCTTTTTGACTTATCCATGGTTGGTTGGTTTTTGTGGCTATTGTTTTTACAGGATGAGGTAGCCAACCTCAAGCCCAACCTTACCCTTAGTCGTCTCTTACGACATGCCTGGTAGGGTGCACTGTCACTATTCTTTGCTTCATATAAGGGCCCCGGTGACACACGGGCGTTACCCATTTTTACCATTCATCAATAACACAGTCGTACACTCACTTTTTCCATATCTCACTAACACAAACATACAAACATAAACTCACTATTATTATATATCAATAACTCAATCACATTCCCAATTTTACCATATATCAAAAACACAGTCATACACTCACTTTTCCCATATCTCAGTAACACAAACATACAAACATAAACTTACTATTATCATATAGCAGTAACACAATCACATACCCACTGTTCCCATATAACAAAACACAGCCATACACTCACTTTTCCCGTATATCAATAACACATTCATGCACCCACTTTTTTTCCCTCATATATCAATAACTCTCATAGACCCACACTTTTTATCTCCATAAATGAGTGCCACAATCATACACCAACGTTCCCAATAAATCACTAACACAGTGGCTCACCCTGTTTCCACATCTCACTAACAGATCATACACCAGCAATTTAGCGATTCTGGCTATAGCTTTGTGGAACATCTCTCAACTGCTTGCTAGATCTTGGAGTAGACTCATCCAAACCCCCTCAAATTCGCGACCATGCGCACGTTCGCTCGCGTGTTCAATAGGACATTCTCGGCTCCATTTCTAGTGTTTCTAAATAAGCTTCCTGGCCGTAAGGTCTTTTTCAGACAGCAATTTCTTTTTTCTCCCAGCACGATATTTGGTTATTTTTGTCGATGTTCTTTCGAGAATAAAATTACCGACACTAGTCATCGATCACGTACCGTGGTCTCTTTTTATTATTTATTTTCTAAGGATATATTTATGGTATTAGGCGTGGTGCCGAAGTTATGGGAAGCATGACTGCAGGCCAAAAAATCTTGGGTCCTTATCTATGTTGAGATGTGTAATGCGGTTTTTTTTTTTTTTTTTAAATTTTTTTTTTAATTAAAGAAGAATAATTGTGTTGGGTTAAACTAGTTCCCAATATTATTTACGTAGGCTTCACAATATTTATCAAAAACTGAAATGGATACCTAAATGTTAAGCCATTAAAATACTGACTTCATCATTGCGGCGACACAACGAAAACACTAAGAAAGGAGTCACTAAGTTCATTATAAATATGGGGTGGGCTAAAGGGTGTGTGACCTATACCTTTTTTACAAACTTCTTCTTCTTCTTCTTCTTCTTCTTCTTTTTCTTCTTCTTCTTCTTCTTCTTCTTCTTCTTCTTCTTCTTCTTCTTCTTCTTCTTCTTCTTCTTCTTCTTCTTCTTCTTCTTCTTCTTCTTCTTCTTCTTCTTCTTCTTCTTCTTCTTCTTCTTCTTCTTCTTCTCCTGCTTCTTCGTCTTCTTCTTCTTCTTCTTCTTCTTCTTCTTCTTCTTCTTCTTCTTCTTCTTCTTCTTCTTCTTCTTCTTCTTCTTCTTCTTCTTCTTCTTCTTCTTCTTCTTCTTCTTCTTCTTCTTCTTCTTCTTCTTCTTCTTCTTCTTCTTCTTCTTCTTCTTCTGCTTCTTCGTGTTCTTCTTCTTCTTCTTTTTCTTCTTCTTCTTTTTCTTCCTCGTCCCCCTCTTCCCCTCCTCCTCATCCTCTTCCTCCTCCTTCTTCTTCTGATCATTTCTCTCCTAAACACGTTTAGGATTTCTCGTAGACATTTCATTTCTGTTGTTCGAATATTTTCCTGGTCTTGTTAATGTCCATGACTGGCACTGGTAACACAATGTCGTAAACAATATTGCAGTGAATATCGCTCTTTTGATGTCAGTTGTTAGAATTTTGTTTTGTACTTTCGGCGACATCTGTCCAATGATTTGATTTGCTTTTATAAATCTGTGTTCTATCCTTGCTTTCATTTTTCTATTGGATGATATTAATTCTCCTAAAATAATTGGTGCCTTTTGCTTGCTTGAGTTGGAGTTTTCTGTAGATTTCTTCATTGGTTGGTTGATCTATTTATACATATCCTGATCGGTTGGTTGTTCTGTTTTTTTTTAAATGGTCATACATTTGTTTAATGCTAATGTTCGCGTATGGCGCCTGTCCTCTATGTTTAGATTTTCCAGGTATCTTTGCATCTCTTCGCCTGTAGCTGGATTGAGGGTTTGATCGTCTACAAAGAGTTCATTGCTTTAATTCTTATTTCTCTTCATATTGTTTTTTGGAGCAAGATTTAATCAACTGCTGGCTTGCGCAGCCTGTTGCAGTTTACAGGAGCATTTAACCAGATGAATGGTGTCCGCCTCGAGTGCTAGAGGTTCCGGGTTCCATCTTCGATGAGGGCTGGAATTTTTTCAAGTGGACTTAGACTCCTAGTATTTATCTTTGGTGTCTGGGTAGTGAGATCAAACGTCCGTGTTGCGCATGTAAAAAATCCCTCGGCAGTTGGAAAATCGAAAAGAGTAGCCTAACGGCGCTGCCCGGGCAAATTGTGGAGTTAAAAATCTACCCAAAATATTTCAGGATCCTCGCCGGCACTACAAAGCCTGTGCACTGGGATGAGCTTCTTCGGACTCAGACTTGAGTTAGAAAAAGAACGGAGCACTTATGGGTTACCCGTGCGCCATGATGTTGATCCGTTGTTCAAAACCTCAAACCTTAACCAGATGAATCCCATCCCAGATGGCGAACCAGAGCTATCTTAGCCTGACACCTCGTGGCCTCAGTTTTCTTGTGTGCACCGCCTGCTTAAGTGATTTTATTATTATTATAAAGTATAAGTGATATTTGAGGTTGTGATATAGTGGGGTGGGGGTTGGGCGCAGGGGGGGGGGAGCGGGGGTGGGGGCGGGGGTTCTTTCCCTTCTCCCACGTTCGCAATTGGCACCTTTTTTTTAGTGTTCACCGCTAGGCTGATATACCTGCGCTTTTCAGCCTTAAACACCCGATTCATCCGATTTCAGCAAACTTCTAATTAATGGCGATCTGAAAGTCGCGGGTTCGGCCTCCTGATGCATCCAGACATTTGTTTTTAAATAATGACTTTGACTGCCAGGTCGACGCAGTATTAAATGGGAACCAGGTGAAGTCCTGGGAAGTAAAGACGGCCAGCGTAATGTTGACAAAATCACCCATGAGTGCCGACTGGTGTATAACATGGACTAGCCCTATTTACTCAATACGCCTTGAAGGTATGGAAAAGTGTCTTTTCGTCCTAGGTAATAGCTTTTTATAAAATGCATTACAGGAGGTAATAGATCGACTCCCCCCTAACCCCACAAAAATACACCCGCGTGTGTATACTCAGTGATTCAATGAGTATGATCCAGAGGGTTCAGGCAGGTTTAGTGCGAAGACAATGGCTTGAATCAATTCAGAAGTCCACTGTGCGTGGAGTCACCTTTATTTTTGTTCCGGGACACGCAGGCGTCGATGGAAATGAAAGAGCTGACAGGTTGGCTGGATCCGCTATCACTACCGACGGTCGGCCTATGGATCATGCTGATATTATCAATTCCCTCAGAGAAATGGGAAGGATAGAGGACTTTGGTGGCAGTGAATCCACATCACTCGCCAGAATGGCAGACTTGGGAATAAGATCGGCACAGCAAAAAACGAGACGCACACCGGACACGTCAGAAGACTTGTTAATCAACATAGAACTGGTACTATTAGCCATCGGACGTTGGGGTTCATACTGAGGGGAGGATCTGAGCACCTATGGACATGTCCGGAGTGCAATGATGATAACCCAACTAACTAACTAACTAACTAACTAACTAACTAACTAACTAACTAACTAACTAACTAACAGGTGTGATTGAAAAAGGCAATAATAGGGCCCAGAACCCGCACAGATAATATTATCTATTTTTATGCTTAGTTAGTTTGAAATACGTAAAACGAATTCTCATCCCTTTGATTTTCCTTGAATAAATGCCTTATGTGTAGGAATCGTTCGACAATAGCTATTTGTTTTGATTTAATTGGTTCCATAAGACATTTCCTTCCACTTTTTTTTTAATCCTCTTACTTTTCCAATAAAGATTACCTTCAACGTCAGTTTGTTTCTAGAGTTAAAAAAAAAAAAAAAAAGGACCAACGCTTTGATTTGAAAAGTTTACAAAAAGTAAACACAGAACATAATATAAAACAAGATAGATCGGGTTTGCATTCTATGATCAGTGAATTCTGAGAGAAAGAAATATGTTGGATGTGATAAACTGACAAAAAATCTCAGCTGGTTCGTGTCGGAAAGTCATTATCTGTTGGAGAATTACTGGAATGACAGATACAATAGTACGCAAATAGACGGATTATATATATCACTATTACAACCAGAATTACGTTACAGATGTTCTTGCCACCGTAAAGTTAATAAGTAGATGTCTATGCAATTAACTGGGGATGGCTCGCCAGAGAAATAAAAGTAAATTTGAAAGAAAAAGGATATATAGTTTTCGTTGTCATATCGGCTATCCTAACGGTTAAGCATCCTAGGCTCTTATGCGGAGGACCCAGGTTCAAATCCTGGGTAAGGTAATGGACATCTTTTTTTTTTTTTTTTGGGTCTTGTTAGGGACAAAACAAACTTTATAGTTAGGGTCCTTAACAAAAACCGGGGTCGGGCTTTAAACCCCCCCCCCCCGTTCTCCCCCCCCCTCCCACCCCCCCCCCAAATAATGCGTCCTATATTAGGAATGATGGAAGTTACAACCTCACTGTGTTAACGTCTCAGCTAGCAACGGTATTTCAAACATCCGAGTGATAAAGAGAAACAGTCTTTTAAGCCTGTCCTCAATTGATGGAATTATGTTAAATCGCAAAATCACTAAAGCTAAGTTTTAGGAGACAGCTAAACTTATTTGAGTGAATAAAGAAGCGAAGAAACTAGGATTCGTTGGATAGGACACATAAAACATGACAATAACAGGTTTAGCGTACTTACACTGAAACGATAAGGTTCCGGGGGAAAACGCATTTTAAAAAGAAAATTTACACACATAAGAAGGGAAGAAGTTAGTTAAAAGATACTGGTATGTAATGTCGGGGAAAATATGCCATGAGCTGCACACGGAACCGACTAAAGGATAGAATGGTTGCCGCGAGGTGATTGAGAACCAATAGTGCCTTGGGGGACGCAGGACACAAAGAAGAAAAAGATGATGGAGAGAATTAGAAGAAAGAAGAAGAAGAAGAAGAAGAAGAAGAAGAAGAAGAAGAAGAAGAAGAAGAAGAAGAAGAAGAAGAAGAAGAAGAAGAAGAAGAAGAAGAAGAAGAAGAAGAAGGGAGAAGGGAGAAGGGAGAAGGAAGAAGAAGAAGAAATGGTGGAGGAGGAAAACATAGAATAAAAAGGAAGTAGGATGATACAAAGAAAAGTGAGGAAGGAAGGCGGGAGAAAAAAAAAAAGGGGGGGGGGGGGGGGGGGGTCCGCATTCGAAATAGAATGCATTTTTCAAAACAGCTAGCTATTTTTATGGGTTTTCGACTTTTCTGGAAATATTAGCACAAACGCATTTGTTTATGCAAAACCTGGCTATCGCAGTTCTGTTTTACATTTTACACATTCACCGCCGATGACAAACTGGGCTTTCCAGGAGATTTGTATCTGTTTGGATCAGTGGAGAAATTTCAATACAAATTGGGATTTCAAAAACAAAACAAAAAACGAACGGACTGCAATACCTGCGTTGTAAGCGAAGACAAGCCAAACTGACTCTCAAGGTGGGGAGTCGGGGGGGGGGGGGGGGGGGGAGAGAGACCGCGATTGGAGGCTCAAGGATCCTCACTGCAAATCTAACCGTTCAGTCCATAAGTGTTCAGATCATATCCTCAGTAGGTCCCGCAGCATGTAGCGACTCGGGACACCAGTTCTGTGTTGAGCTCTTATTCTTCCTTTGCTTACTGTATAGTCCTTTTGTCTGGCCATACTCCTTTTAAAATGTTGATTTTGCAGTCTGGTCCTGGTCGCAGATTCATACTCACCAGTCATGTTTTTGCTTTGATCACAGCCATGACCTGCATTGTTATACTACTTGTGGTCAAGGCGACAGCACCAGAATCGTGCTTCACTATTCTCTCGAAACTGAGCAGTAAAACACAAGAGCTTCTCATAAGACGAATCATATAGGTATCTGCGTAAATGACAGAATCTCCCTGTAGAGAATTCTCGAAAATCAAAGCCTGCACTTCGGCCTCAACAACCGCTGGACTTTCTGTATGATGCGTTTATACAACATAATGATAGTCCATACCATCGGCAAGAAGTAGAGTACGCAGAAGTAAAATGTGTTGCTTCGTTAGAAGAAGCTTTCCACCATTTTACACATCTTCCTCCTGTTAGACATACATGTCAGTGGTAGTCAGAAACTGGACCCTATGGTAAATTTAAGCAACGCATCGTGACTTTTGTTTGCAGAACTGTCATTAATATAAACATTGCGAAAGAAAACATCAATGCAATCAAAGAACAATACAGAAACATAACTTGTGTTGCCTGGAAGTAAGGCACCCCATTTAACAGACATTGAACCCTTTTTGATGGCCATTTTTCAACTCGAGTGATTTAAAGATCTTATCGCTTTTTCCTTTGACTTGTTTAGTAATTCCAGTTAGTAATTCTATTTTTTAGAGGGTGTTCTCTATCCTTTCATGTAAACACAAAAACCAGAAATAGAACACAGCTGCAGCTTCTTGAGTCAATAGTGAGAATAAGAACAGCACTGTCCCTACCTAACAGATGTTACAAGGACTTAACTGCATCACCAAATATATGTTTGTTTTAGTATCCAGAAGCCATGAGTTGTTAACCCTTAGGCTCGGTATTATGGATATCGCAATCTTTCGGCCTTGATTCCATTGTAAATACCGTAAATCTGGGAGAAAATGTGGCTTTTCTGCCTACCCCCGGGAGTGAACCCGGACCACAAGGAGCTCGTCACCCGATCACCGCGTAATCCGGTTTAGCCAAGAGAGCCGGGCACCAAATAAATAAAAGAACTTGTCTCCTGACAAAATGTATGGTGCTGGTTTCAGTGGAGTTTTTATAAGAAGTAGAAAATTATAGGGAAGAGAAAAAGTTGGTAAGAAACAACAATTAGTTTGTGTTAGCTTTACAAAATCGATCACAATAAACAGACGATAGTGATGGTCTTGACGTAAAGCCTTTATTAGGATATGAGTGTGACGAAGCAACAGGTTTCCTTGTGGCTATTTTTTTTTATTAAGATGTGATGTTTTATATAATGTGATTGACCTATATTCTAAATTTTGAGTTGGCGATCCTGGTTAAGAATTTTTTTTTTCTCCTCTTTCCCTGGCGGAAAGTTATGGGTGTTCGCCCACCTCCGGACTTTAGTCTTATTCCAGAACCTAAATGTTGTGTGCACATCCGTTTCAGACATCTGGCTTATCTGTACGCAGACTCTTTGTTCCTTGAATATCAGGTACATGTACGACTTCAAACAATGCCCCTAACTGGTCTACTCCTACGACATGCTTGGGATGGCCTAGGGTCTATTCTTGTTTTCCCCATAATCGGGCCCTGGAACCCAGAGAGGGAGAACTGTTGAAAAGTGTGAGAAGGTTAGTGTGCTATTTTTGTTTGAACGAAATCTAAGATATATGTTATTACGTATCCTAACTGTGCCGAGAACTGGTGGTGACACAGCCGTTAATGCGCTTAACTGTCTAGACAATGATCGGGTTTAACCCCTGCAGAGACAGGCATCATATTTTCCCACCACTGAGCTTCTCTGTAGACGTAGCCTCGACAAATTGACACTAGATAATATTATTTTCCAACCAAAAACAAAAAAAAAAAAAAAAAAAAAAAAAAAAAAAAAAAAAAAAACAGAAAAGGAAGGACGACAGGAAAGGAAAAGGATCATACTACCTCAGCTGACCTCCAATAGTATATGGAAAAGGAACATACTACCTCAGCTGACCTCCTATAGTATATGGTTTCTTGTAAAAAAAACAAACCCAAAGCAAAACTTTATCAAGAACTCGGGTTCGATTCCCACGGTGGACTTGAACAGAACATCTTTTCGTGATTTTCGGACAATAGTAATAGAGTTCCACTGTGGAATAGAGTAGGATCTCACCACGTAATATTTTCAAGCAAGCCAACTTTCATTGCGAAGACGGCGCATGAATTTTTTCAACACAAACTTCACAGACAAACACTAATGATAATAATATTGTTACCCTAATTCAAACAGTGGAAATTACCTCATTATTTTAGTCTAATAAAATTTACTTCTTCATAAGCCATAAACTCCGGCGAAAAATTGTAGTTGTTTATCAACTTCTGGAATTGAGTTTCTTTCCAAAACTTGAAAGTTTCATGCACATGTATTTTAGAGATATGCTTTCTTATAAATAAGCTGCTGTTTCCTTGCCTTACAGGCAGTGGCACTCCATCTTCATTTGTCCAGATATATGAATCAAGCACGCACTACCACCACCACCACTATCACTACTACTACAAGCACTACTACTACTACCACATCTATCATCATTATCACCACTATTACCACTACTACTACCACTACTAAGACGACTACTACCACTACTACCGCTGCTACCACCAATACAAACAGTACTACTGCTTCCACTTCTTCTTCCTCTTCTTCTTCTTCTTCTTCTTCTTCTTCTTCTTCTTCTTCTTCTTCTTCTTCTTCTTCTTCTTCTTCTTCTTCTTCTTCTTCTTCTTCTTCTTCTTCTTCTTCTTCTTCTTCTTCTTCTTCTTCTTCTTCTTCTTCTTCTTCTTCTTTTTCTTCTGCGTTGATCTGAAGATGTAATTGACTGACTGACTTTCTACCCCACCAAGACATCACACAAGCGATAAACACCAGATGACACAAAGTGCCACCATGCGGATTAGGATCACCGTGGAGAGGTCCCAGAAACCGCGTTAAGACAATTGGCCATATTGATGGCCTGCCTATATTGCGGCCCCTGGCAAAAGCCAGAGTGTGGCTTCAAATAAAAAAAAATTACGTCCTTAAAAGGACGTAATTAAAATATAGTATTTATATTAGGCTAAGATGTATTTGTATTGTGCCTTTTTATAGCATGGCTGTGATAATTTGCTCCTTTCGGCTGACACATCCCACTTCCGCAAGCATTTCCTAACCAGGTTAGCCTTGCCGGTTAAGCATGCATTTGATTATAGAGTAAAGAAACAAAGGAACCCAAGGTAACGAACTAACTTTACGACGAGAGTGACCAGAAGTTCTGGACTGGACAGACACGACTACTGGATTCATCCAATTAAAAAAAAAAAAAAATTGCACAACACGAAAGAAGTAGTTTTTTTTTTTTTTTTTTCAGAGGGACACAAACTGGGCATACAGGTACCACTTATATTTAGACCTTCCAACCACTTAAAGTAGCTAATATAGTCGTCCTCTTGTGGATACAATTTTTACTTATTTTGAAGCCCCACCCCGGCTGTTGCCGGGGGCCCTAATATAACCTAACTATTGATCGCGGTTTCTAGGACCTCTCCACAGGTGATCGTCATCCGCATGGTGGCATTTTGTGTCACCGGGTGATTACCGCTCTGTGCGATGTCCTGGTGGGGTCAAACTTACTTAAACTCAAAGCCCTCACACGGTAGTTTATCGGCTGCAAGCTATATGTGATGTAGAAACGGAAAAATAGAGTGGTGATGGTATTTATTATCCTCTTGTGTCATTTATGTGTCACATACCGCATGAAGCATATTTTTCCAAACTGCTCTATTCTGTGCGGTCACATGAATGTAATTTAGTCCAGTACCTTTGGTCTCTCTCATCAACGTTCGCCTTTCTTGGATATCCTCATTTTCCCAGTCAGTCTGGTGATTCCCTATTCTTCTCTTCTCCCAATGAGTCCAATATAGTGCCGCACTTTGTATCTGATACACAGATATTCGCATACACTAAAAAAAATGAATAAGGCAGTTTCTACATCGCCAGAATCAACAGTGGTCATCAGGAATGCTTTACATCTTTGATGGAAGTATTCAGGTCAGATAAGTTAGCTCTACACAACCCAAATTATTGCGTACAGTATGTCACTAGCCCACACGTAAACCGGCTACCAGCCATATTAAATACTACGACTTAACCACTGCACAAATGAAAGTCATTCCGCGTAAAAAACAAAACTCACAGTGCTGCACCTAGCACTTAATTTAATAACTAATGCAACGAAATCGTAGACTTTCGTCTATATGAGGAAACTGCATTAGCAAAGCGGTGTCAGAAACAAAAATAACTTCTAAGCTAAACAATCTGACATACTTAGTCCTCCAAATTATGCTGGAAGTCTGTGCGTGAGGTCTGCAGTGAAGATTGTATCCATATTTCAGTCTCAGTCATTGCTTACTTGATTATAATACAATTTATCGTTGTCCCAGTTACCTGATTTAAGATGTCTGCCGATTGAGAAATAACCAGATTTTAAGACAGATGAAAACAAATTTCCTTAAACATGAGCAGATCTGCTTAGTTTATCACATTATTATTATAAAAAGACAAAAAAAACAACTGGTCTTGAGTTTATGTTTCTGTGTCAGACTTGACAAGAACAGTCTGGAATGTAATATAATAATGTAAATAAAATCACCTTTATGTGAACATTTTTAGGATATAGACCGCTCTATATTTGTCGTTAATAAATAACCCAAGCACAGACAATTCTCAGTACACGGGAGAGATGAGACAAGTAAAGCACTTTTTTTCTAGGATTAACCCTGTTCAATGCCGCAGATTTCAGGTGAAGAAATGTGGTTGGCTGTTTATCTTCCAATGGAGGTTAATTGATTAGAGGTCGACGGCCATTGGTTCATGCTGACCTGGCTTTCAAGGTGTGGATCACATTAGAAAACATAGAAATTAAGAACATGTTGTGTATCCTCGCCATCTTACATTGGAAAACATAGAAATTAAGAACATGTTGTGTGTCCTCGCCATCTTGCTTCTTGAATAGTAAGTTAATCATACATCGAGTCATTTCGGACAATGGTGAAAAATAACTGTTGCCTAACCTTTAAAGACAATCAACAGACTCATTTTCCTGAGATAATGTATTATGGGTACCACGATGTTATCGCTGTGATTTTAGACCAATCGGCATACCGCGTATAATTGTGAGCTATATTCCTTTTACTTCAACTACCTAATAGTAGTTATACTTTGGATTTGACCTGGCAGTCTTGATGATGATGATGACGTCCAATCCCACGAGGACATCATACCGAGCGATAAGCACGCGGTGATACAAAGTACCACAATTCGGATGAGAACACCCGGGGATAGGTCCCAGAAAATCAGCTCAACCTATAGGCTGGGTTTTATTAGCCCCCCCCCCCCCCCCCCCCGGGTTCACCCAATGTGGGACCTTAAAAACAAAACAAAATAATTGCGTCTGACACTAAGACGCAGCGCAACTGACAGTCTGGAGTATACTGGGGGAAATAATCAGTGGCCGCCTCTAAGGGACAACATTAGGACACACGACTAAAGAATTGGTAGACATAAAGGCTGGTCATTGCGCAACGCGACTTTGTGTTAAATTATCCTAAACATTTCAAATACAAAAACACAAATCTAGCTGAGCTGACATAGACAATGTGTAAGAGGGTTATGAAGCCCCACTAAAGTAAGAATAAAGGACCCTTTTCCACGCCTTTAGAGCATATAAGGCTAGACCAATATTTTTTTAAGACCAATCTGCACAAAGATGGGTGATGTCACGCTAGCCGCCTCTACTTTTCGGGACTCCAGCCGGTACCCACTCAAGGCTTGGTCGACCTGGGAGCCAAAGTCCATTTTTTTTTTAAAAAGTCCAGCTCCGCTAGGGAGTTCTTATTTATGTACACCACTCAGTCACTTTGTCTACTGTCGCTTGTAGCTCCCGGCTGTTTGTTCCCTCTCTTCCCCCTTCCTATATGCAAGTATATCATCCGCAAAAGTCAGTATCCTTCTAACTCCTTGTGCTTCTAGGCTTGCGATCTTGCTCGTAAACACGTTTAAAAGCACAGGCGTGATAGTGGATCCTTGTGGCAGTGCTGGGGCCAAAGTGCATGGTTCCCAGGTCCATGAGCCCAGTCGGACAGTAACCCGACGTGATTACAGGACAGCTGCAACCCAATTCCCCAGCCATGGACTGACCTCCTTCTCCCTCAGTGCAGTCATTAAGATGTCGTATCTCACTCTGTTATAAGCATACTCGAGATCCAATGCTACCGCCATAGTTTCCTGTCTGTTCTGGAACCCTTCATAGACGTTAAAAGCAAAAGTGGCCGCATTTGCCAAAGTGTCCTTTCCTGGCCTGTAGCTTCCCAGACCTCTTTGGAGAAGCTTCCTCCTTTCCAAAAAAGCTTGTAGCTTTACAGCAACTATCTTCTCCAAGACCTTCCCAAGTGTGTTTTGTAAGGTGGTGATTCTAAAGCCACTGAGCTTAGAATGATCTTTAAAAGGTTTTGGTAGTGGAATTAGATAGCTGTGCACCCAGTCCTGCGGTACTGATGCTGTCTTCATGCTCTGGTTAAAACAGTCGGCCATCTTTGCCAGGTCTACATCGCTCGAAGCCTTCATGTGACCATACCTGACTCCATCAGGCCCTGGTGCAGTGTCTTTTGCTTTTTTTCAAAATTTGTTTGATATCTTCCACTTGTATCAAGTCTTCATAATGCATATTCTTTAAGGTGCCAGCTAACTCTTTTCTAACTGCATCCCTGATGTCTACATCTTTATGATCTGTCTGAGCTAAAAATCTATGGAGAAAGGCCTCCCCTTTCTTCCTGTCTGTTGTCACACTCACACCATCGTCTCTACAAATTGTTTCGACTGTCACAGGCCGATCTTTTCTTCGCATCTGCCTTTGCAGTTTGCAGAACTTCCCCAATGTTTTATCGCCTCCCATATCATTCACAACAGTTTCCCACTTTGCTCTTTTGGCCTCTGCAGCACAGCGCTTGAAAACCTCCACCTTATCTTTTTTCACATTCTCCGTCATCTTCACTTCCTCTTGTAAGCTTGAGGGTGTCCTTTGTACTTTCTTTAGCTGCTTCACTGCTGCTCTTTTTGCCTTCCACGCCTGTTCGACTTCTGGAGTCCACCATGGGGGCTGTAGAAAATTAGTTCTGACAGTTTTGTTGCATGCTCCCTGTTTCAGGCGTCCAAGTAGGTTGTTGATCCACTTATACCGGAAGGTCTCGCGAGCTCTCCCAACCTTAACCTTACTGAGTTTAGAAATCAAGACTGAACATGGTAGGTGATCACTCGCATGGTCATTCAGGACATTACATTTAACATCTAAAACCGACGACTAGGAGACAAATGTCAAGTCAATGGCTGTGTCTGCATCTCCAGACCTAATTGCCATTCTAGTCGGCCTCCCATCATTGATGCAGACCATATCGGACTCAACCATGGCCTCTGCAAAAGCAATTCCCTGTCGGTTTTCTCCACTGCTGTCCTATTCTCTATTCCTCGCATTGAAATCCCCACATATGAGTAACCTATCATCTGATAACTCCTCTAATTCCTTGAGCCAGCCCCATTGTTCACTTCTGACAAAACAGTACACCGTGACATATATATTTATGAAATTCCAACTTAGGCCACCAATCTTCACCTGATCTCCCTTGACCCTCTCTTCCACTGTGGTTGCACTGGCTCAAGTCAAGCACCACATGCATCACTCCCTCCTTCGCCACCAGACCTTGTCCATGTCCATCCTGTCCAACAGGGTTTATATAACTGACGTACCCCGGGCGATGATGCCTGTCTGTGTTTAGCTCCTGGAGCATGATGATATCAAAATAAAAAATCAACCACTCCAGTACAGGACCTCTCTGCCAAGCACTCTGACAGTTCCAATATCCTACTCTTACGTGATTAAAGCTCAATCTCTCCGATTTTCGTCTTGTTTTTCTAGCACCCTCCCTCATATTTCTATGCCTTCTTCTTTCCCCATTTTCTCGTCGTCTCCTCCTCACCCCCTCTTCACTAACCGCTAAATAATGTGTCAAGCGCAGAGCACTTGCCCTGTAGCTCCGGCGACGATTCCTATGTATATTTTTTAAATCCACACGAAAAAAAATTGAGTACTGCAGGAAATGACCAGTCACCCTAGTATTGCCTGCCTGCTAGGGAAGGGGCAATGGATGTCCCGTAGGAGTCCATACACCTGGTGCCGCCCCGCATGCCCGTCAGACGTCCAACGTTCACGACCAGCTCACCCGTGGCCATTCAGTTCCTCAGCACGTTGGCCCACCTTGAACTTGAGGGTTTAAATTCGGAGTTTGCCGTCTCCTAGATGGACTGCTGTGCAAAGCTAACGGGTTCCATCTACCCAGGGAAAAGGGTTATAGCGCCCCGAAGTGAAGTGAGTTATCAGTGAAGTGAAGAAGGAAATAATTAAAGAGATTAATAATAGGCAAGGAATCAACGGTCTAATTATCAATAAGCCAGATCTATAAAATTCATTTGCATGGAAAACAAATTCTGGAACAAGACTGAAGTCCAGAAGTGGATGAACGATCAGGAGTTTACAGACCGTGAAGAAGAAGAATCTTAACAGGTTAAAATTATAGAGCAATGGGGACGGTTTGAATTAAAGGAACACTATATTAGTCAAAAGACGCTAGTTAAACATTAAAGCGTGACATGCTGACTTAAATGAGGTGTGATGCAATTCTAAAACTTGCAATTTCCACCAGCATTTATCAGTTTAGGTGATCAGACACATTTTTTTTTTCTAATGACAAAAGGATATCAAGAAATATCTCGGTTTGTATACCTCTATTCCTTTATCTTTCAATTCTTTCCAGTTGTCACATTTTTATTCAGTTTCTTTCCTTCCTATAAAGTTCCCGCTTCCCCCCCCCCCCCCCCCCAAATGTTGGCGTCTTTTTCTGTGTTTTTCTTCAGTTTTTCGCCTCTTTCAAAATATCTTGATTTCTCAAGGCTGTCAAAAAGATTTTAAGCAAACTTCTGTAAAACCACATTTTTGAAACCTACAGAGATTGCTCAACTTCTTTACAAATTGTCCATGATGTGTGTGTGTGTGTGTGTGTGTGTGTGTGTGTGTGTGTGTGTGTGTGTGTGTGTGTGTGTGTGTGTGTGTGTGTGTGTGTGTGTGTGTGTGTGTGTGTGTGTGTGTGTGTGTGTGTGTGTGTGTGTGTGTGTGTGTGTGTGTGTGTGTGTGTGTGTGTGTGTGTGTGTGTGTGTGTGTGTGTGTGTGTGTGTGTGTGTGTGTGTGTGTGTGTGTGTGTGTGTGTGTGTGTGTGTGTGTGTGTGTGTGTGTGTGTGTGTGTGTGTGTGTGTGTGTGTGTGTGTGTGTGTGTGTGTGTGTGTGTGTGTGTGTGTGTGTGTGTGTGTGTGTGTGTGTGTGTGTGTGTGTGTGTGTGTGTGTGTGTGTGTGTGTGTGTGTGTGTGTGTGTGTGTGTGTGTGTGTGTGTGTGTGTGTGTGTGTGTGTGTGTGTGTGTGTGTGTGTGTGTGTGTGTGTGTGTGTGTGTGTGTGTGTGTGTGTGTGTGTGTGTGTGTGTGTGTGTGTGTGTGTGTGTGTGTGTGTGTGTCTGTGTGTCTGTGTGTGTGTCTGTGTGTGTGTCTGTGTGTGTGTGTGTGTGTGTCTGTGTGTGTGTCTGTGTGTGTGTCTGTGTGTGTGTCTGTGTGTGTCTGTGTCTGTGTCTGTGTCTGTGTCTGTGTCTCTGTGTGTGTGTGTGTGTGTGTGTGTGTGTGTGTGTGTGTGTGTGTGTGTGTGTGTGTGTGTGTGTGTGTGTGTGTGTGTGTGTGTGTGTGTGTGTGTGTGTGTGTGTGTGGTGTGTGTGTGTGTGTGTGTGTGTGTGTGTGTGTGTGTGTGTGTGTGTGTGTGTGTGTGTGTGTGTGTGTGTGTGTGTGTGTGTGTGTGTGTGTGTGTGTGTGTGTGTGTGTGTGTGTGTGTGTGTGTGTGTGTGTGTGTGTGTGTGTGTGTGTGTGTGTGTGTGTGTGTGTGTGTGTGTGTGGTTTTTTTTTTTTTTTAACCGGATGTAAATTCCTGCGGAAAGTCCTGTTTGTTCGTCTACCTGAACCTTGACGTTACATCAGGACTTGAATTTCGCTTGTACATCCGATTTACTGACTTATTTGTGTGCAGTTCTTGTTTCCTGTCTCTCATGCAGATGTACTCTGCACTTCGAAGGAAGTCCGTGATTGACAATCACATGTTGAGTATGGTCCTGCATTCATGCTTTTGTTTAACCCCTAATGAGAGAGAGTTATTGTTTAATATACTATTTATTTTATTAACTTAGGTTTGTGTGTGACCTGTTGTTTTTTTTATCTGTGTGGTACATCATTTATCCTATGTTATTCAAATGCATTGAGAATTAAGTAGTTCATAACGCTATTGTAAATTGTCTGAACTTCCTTAGAAATTACCAGTTCTCGAGCTTCGCTAAGAAAACAAACGTGCATACTTCAACGTGCATACTTTCACAACCATTGTAATTATAAAATCGTTTCAATGTAAATAAAATATAAATATGGAGGGGTCTAGGTGGTTTCCTCCTTACCATTTGTAGTTCTCTTTATACATAGATACACACACACTCACACAACACTACACTACACTACACTACACAACACTACACTACACTACACTACACTACACTACACTACACTACACTATACTACACTACACTACACTACACTGCACTGCGCTGTACTACCTACCTACCTACCTACCTAACTACATACATACATTACATACATACATACATTACATTACACACACGCTCACACACACGCACACACACACACACATACACACATACATATTATTTTAAGAATATTTGGAATTCAGTACATAATACGAACAATAGTATCCCTCTAGGATTCTAATCTCTAACCCAAAACATTATAAAAGAGCTAAACCCTCCTAGTTTTTTCTTTGCGTTTACGCCCCTGCAATTAACCATTAACACTGTGAGTGGTCTGCTAATAAAGGATACAACATTACAACTACACCAATAAGTGAAAGTTGTTATTCGACTCTTTGACAAACCAACATCTACGCAACCCAAAAATAAATGCCCTGAAGATTGAGACATCCGGACTTTCAGCTGACATGAACTGACATAAATCCGTTGTGGGCCAATTATGGTCCCTTAGTTGCAAAGCTTACATTGTGGCGGATTTGACTAAGGGCATTGTGAATTTAACCGCGGTTGCCTGCTAACAAGGGAAAGTCATTGCACACGAATATAAGCTTGTCAAACGAAGATTATCTCAGGGTATATTTGCAGAAATTTTGACCCAAAAAAAAAAAAAAACCCAGTCAATAAAATTTACTTTAGATGCAATATAAATGTCAGAAAACCTTGGCTGTTGTCCAAGAAAAGTAAATTCAGCAGCAGCAGTAGCAGCAACAGCAGCAGAACCAGCAGCAGCAGTAGCAGCAACAGCAGCAGAACCAGCAGCAGAGGGGAAGAAAAAGGAGAAATCAGTTTCATTTTAAAAACCGAATTAATGGCACTGGTGACTTTTCCATAAGCGCCCAGTCCACATCTACAGCAGCCAGCGAAGAGTTCTAATTCCAATGAAAGCAATAACGATCTGATTTTAAGAGTGTCTTGCCTTTCCCTTTAGTGTGAAGAGTCGGCCAGGTTCCTTAGTCACTCCCGGTTGCACCATTATTTTCACACCATTATAATCTAAGTGTGCCTCCGCACTGTTTACTCCTTCACAAAGAGCCTTGACAACATCTAGCTTGTCATCCACAAAGTTACTGCCAAGGGGCGCAGCGCCAGCAAGTCTGTCAGACTGTTCGTTTCTTACTAACACATCAGCATATCCTAGAGAAAATTTCCAAATGAAGCTAAGTGCCCTGAACTTTTAAAGCGATGCTTGCCACTCTGCACAAAGTATACTCGTATTTACCTTTCACAGAATGTTTTGTGAGTCAGTTATAATCACAACATTTGTGTGCAGCTGACTCTCTAGCCAACGGAAGGCTGCAGTGACCGCCTCTACAACTATTCTCAAACTTGACGTTGTGATATCATATACTAGGCTTTTTTGCGCTAAGTGTCGTCCGTTAGTATTTTTTTAATGAACCCCAATGCATTTCTTCTGCCTCTAAGCACCCGACCAGACAGTCCGATATGATTACTTTTAAAAACCAACTCAACAAGGAACTATCAGAACAGTGCAGCGAATACAACAATAGCATAAGGACGGGCGCTGCAAATAAAACATGGCTTCAACGTTTTTTAATACCTTTGCTCAAGCCTGGCAAACAACCATCTTCTGAAAGCAGCTAAGGAATTATCAGTATTTAAAATACCATTGAAAAACTGCTAGAAAAAAATAGTGGCAAGGAAAATTACTCTTAAGCTAGAACAAACAGGTAGACTACAATCAACATTGGGAGCATGTAGAGAACATAAATATAAATAAAGTAATGCTGCTGGTTTTTTTTTTTTTTTTTTTCGCTTATTAACCATGTATTTGAAGTTTTCCATTCAGAAATTGAGACGTACTGTGACGCTAATCTAGAAGATGTATACAACAGGGTGCACTTTGAAAAACGCATACACCAACTCATAAATATCAACATTTTCCCCATGCTTTTCAAGAGACAAGTTGTTTTCAAAAGTGAAAGATTACATACAGGATTTCCTCAGGGATTAATTACCTTTATCCCCACTTCTCTTTAATGTTTTCACTACTGAGGCGACAAAACCTCAAACCACAGGTGAAGGAAAAATATTCTCATACTCCGATGACATACTCGTGTACCGCCAAGGCAGGAACAGGGGCAGAATTGTAGAACTTCAGAAGGAACTGGAACGCATTGCAAATAGGTGTCAAATTTTTTCCGGAGCACAGATTGACCCTGCAGAGGAGACTGCAGCTTGGTTCTCTTTTAACAGTCACATAGTACACACATTAACGCGCTCTGTACGTATGAATAGCGAAGAGATAGCAAGGACTGAACTTTTATAAATACATGTGAAGAAGTTTTGATTGGAGCTTTAGCTATGATCAATAGGGCCAGAAAAGGGCTTGGCTGCAGTCAGAGGTATGACTGCTATGAGTGGTCAACAAAGGCTGCTTGTCGACCTCTACCGTATGAATGCGAGTGTATGCTACATATGCTGAGACAGCAATCTGTCAATCTTTCCACAAGGGACTGTGATAAACATTGTGAGTGTTTTTCGTTGGCACAGGAGCGGAGCAAAGATGGGGCGACCCGTTTGCTATGAAGCTGAAACTAAGACTACCAGACTACCAGACTTGTCGACCTCTAGCAGGCTTTAATACTTTCTGCCATATAATATGGACTGGAAACCCTCATCCTCAGCAGGACACAAATCGACAGACAGGAGAAGGTCCAAATGAACTAATGTGCATCATATTTCGCTGCACCAAATACACGTCACAAAGAGTAGTGAGAGACCTATGTTTTCCATACATAAAAAGCAAAGGCTTGAACTGCGCCAAGCATGTGCCGACCTGAAAATCACAAAGGTCTTTACATATTCACTGCACGATGAACTAAATAATCGTAAAAGCAACAGACTTAAACGAAGCCAGTCTTTGTTGGGCAGGGCAGAGACAGTATTTCAACGGGTAAGACTTGAAGACATAATCTTTAGAGAGGAATGGATATCCATACCAAATAAATACAAGCAGTACTTTGTGGTGGTTATCACCTTGACAAGACAGTGCCGTGATTTGGCGACACCAATAGATTATACAGAAGTGAGAGCATTGATGAAGGATTATACATCATGGGAAGATTCGATGATATACACAGATGGTTCTGTGATTCGTCAGAAGCGAAGAGCTTTCACGGCAATAACTAAAGGAAAGTCAACAAAGAAGACAGTGGAGACTTGTCTTCTACCACCAACAGCCTGACAATGTAGGTCATGGCTGCGACAAAGGCGCTACAATGGCGGAAAACTCAGGCATTCATCAATGCATGTTTGCTCAGTGACTCAATTGTCATGCTACATAAGATCAAGGAAACGATGGCTCTATCTGATACAACAGGCAGCGTTTCACAAAGTGCGTTTCATTTTTGTCTCTGTTATGCTGGCGTGAAAGACAATGAGAGAGCAGACTCTCTGGCTGGCAGTGCGACTATATGAATGGACCACTTATGGACAGAAGAGACATTCTCAATGCGACACGAGAGACTAAACGCTGCAAAGCTGTCAGTTTTGTGGAAAATGATGTTTAGCTGAATAGACTGCATATCCCGTGCATACTACAACTGGAGTTACGAGACATGAAAACCACGGGGGCCACATCAGCCAGAAAAGAATGGGAATTGCTAGCCTAAAATCTGTGAGACATTATCAGGGGAAGATCGGAGCACTTATTGTCATGCTAGACGTGCGATGAAGACGATCTTAAATATGAACAATGAACAACGCCTCTCAGCAGAGAGCCGTCGGCATAGATAATCACATCACCAGGATGGGAACTGTCATGAATCAGTTGTTGAATTTCTGTTTCCGCAGCATCTGCTGGTCAGTCCATGCACTCCATCCCACTGTGATTAGAACACTTCACACGTCTGCTTCATGCTCAGCCACTGTAATCAACTCATCGCCTCGCCTAATATTTTCAAGCATGCACACAGGTCTCTTTGTGTCTTTTTCCTGTGCCATCCAAGATTTTCCTTTTTTTTTTAGTCTGTGCCCCTTAGCTCTGCATAGAGTTTCATGTAAGATGTTTCTTTCCTGCTGCTATTCTGAGGTAAGACCTCGATTGCAGATTTTTAGCCTATCTGCAGTAATCAGCAGTGTAAGAATATTTCACAAACATTCTATTGGTGTATTCTTGTACATCCCAGAATCACTCGGATGGCTTCATTCTGTTTGCCATTACAAGCATAACTCCAGCTATGCTTATAGTATTCTTTGACAGCGGAGTGAGTGTTTTCAAATCCATGGTAGTCATGTAGAGTATAGTATATACATACAAATAGTTTTCTTTAAAAAAAAAATGTTTTCTATGTATGCAAACTGATAACAAAGAGAAGATGGAAATGGCTTGGCCACGTTATGAGAATGAATCCTGATTTACCTGCCAAAACAGCTCTCACATGGACACCAGAGAGAAAGAGAAAACAGGGGCGCCCAAAAACAACATGGAGAAGAACGATGGAAAGTGACCTGAGTGCGGCATCTTTGACATGGAAAACTGCACTGAAGATTGCACAGGACAGGAAAGCATGGAAAGTCCTCTCTGAAGCCTCGTGTGCCAATAGGCACAACGAGAATTGATGATGTATGCAAACTCATGGGACAGTCTGCCCCAATATGGGACGCAATATTTTGTTATTTTAAAGCCCCACCCCAGTTGCTATGCGGCGTCCGTAGCTTAGGCGTTGCAAGTCCGACTTGTAATTCTAACGTACTGCGATTAAAACCCACTGCTGCTGCGTGGATTTTTATCATGATATGGAGCGTCGCAGGGTCGACCCAGCCTAAAATTTGTACCTGGATGTATGTCCTGGGGAAGTAAAGTCGGCCAGCGTAATGCTGAACACATTACCCTCCCAACTAGTGCCGATTAGTCTGTAACAAATATGAGTACTTTTTCCATATGCCTGATGCGCCTAAAGGCGCGAAAAAGGGATCTTTTACTTTCCCCAGCTGTTGTAGGCAGCCCTAATATAACCTAACTATTGCACGGGGTTTTCTGGAACTTGTACACGGGTAATTCTCATTCGAACGGTGGAACTTTGTTTCATCGAGTGATTATCGCTGGCTGATCCGTCCTGGTGGGGTTCAGCTTAACTTATTCACTTATGGGAAATCCTTTCTAATAATTTGATTTTATTTATTTTTAAGCATTGTTGGCTTTTTTCACAACATACAAGCTACACAGTTTAAAAAAAAAAAAAAAAAAAACCACTGACTCATAACACCACCATTTTTCAGAAACATAAACAATGTGCCCACATTAAATTCGACAGTTTCAAAAGAAAAGTGAATGCAGACATGAGATTGATATTTGGGGTAGGGCAGACAGAACGATGATGGACACCGGACATTAGCTCTCCCCCCTTCCCCCACCCTTTTTTTTTTTCCTTTTTTGCTCCAAGCAACGAACCAATGTGGCCAGCTTTGATCAAGTCTACAAAACAATGCGTGGAGAATTGTTTTGTATATCTAGGCATTCTTTTATTTATCTATATATTGTTTTATTTATCTAGACATTGTTTATTTATCTATGCATTGTTTTATTTATCTAGACATTGTTTTATTTATCTAGACATTGTTTTATTTATCTATGCATTGTTTTTTTTCTCAAGACATTGTTTTATTTATCTAGACATTGTTTTATTTATCTAGACATTGTTTTATTTATCTAGACATTGTTTTATATATCTAGACATTCTTTTATTTATCTAGACATTGTTTTATTTATCTAGACATTCTTTTATTTATCTAGACATTATTTTATTTATCTAGACATTGTTTTATTTATCTAGACATTCTTTTATTTATCTAGACATTGTTTATATATCTAGACATTCTTTTATTTATCTAGACATTGTTTTATTTATCTAGACATTGTTTTATTTATCTAGACATTGTTTTATATATCTAGACATTCTTTTATTTATCTAGACATTGTTTTCTTTATCTATGCATTGTTTTATTTATCTAGACATTCTTTTATTTATCTAGACATTGTTTAATATATATATAGACATTCTTTTATTTATCTAGACATTGTTTTATTTATCTAGACATTGTTTTATTTATCTAGACATTGTTTTATTTATCTAGACATTGTTTTTTTTTTTTTTTAATCTAGACATTGTTTTATTTATCTAGAAATAGTTTCATTTATCTAGACATTGTCTTATTTACCTAGACAGTGTTTTATTTATCTATACAGTTTTTTTTTTAAATCTAGATATTGTTTTATTTATCTAGACAGCCTATATAAATATGGCCAGGGTGTTAGCGCGGTTCATGATATGGCTTTTGAAAGTAATATTCTTATTCTTATTTATGACTTTTGAACGTAATACAAACACTTTTTGTGTGTGTTATAAACGTGGCTATTGTCGTCTCTCTTTTTTCCCACTACCATGTTGGCTTCTGGAACGCATCTTCAAACATTGTAAAACTAACGAACCCTTTTTTGTGCCCATTAGGTGCATTGGGCGTATAGGGCTAGACCTACATTTTATAGACCAATCGGGCGAGGGGGGGGGTGGTGATGTCGTCAGATTCATGCTAGCCGCCTTCACTTCCCATGACTTTAGCTGGTGCCAATAGTAAGGCTGTGTCAACCTGAGAGCAAAGGTCATTTAGCTGGTGCCAATGGTAAGGCTGTGTCAACCTGAGAGCAAAGGTCATTTAGCTGGTGCCAATGGTAAGGCTGTGTCAACCTGAGAGCAAAGGTCATTTAGCTGGTGCCAATGGTAAGGCTGTGTCAACCTGAGAGCAAAGGTCATTTAGCTGGTGCCAATGGTAACGCTGGGTCAATCTGAGAGCAAAGGTCATTTTTAAAGGGGAAAAAAAAGTCCGGCACCGTTCGTAATTGAACCCAGAACCTTTGAACGCATGGGCTAACGCCTATCCACTATGCGACGGCAGCTCCATCTGCATATGGTGGGATAGCCCTATTTTAGTGGGAAAACATGACTGCCCAGTCAGTCGGCAAGGCTGACTAATAATGGTGGTGGCGTTGGTGATGGTTGTGGCGGTAAGGATGATGATGGAGATGGTGGTTGAAGCGATGATGGTGATGATAATGGTGATCGATAATGATGGTGGCGGTGGTGATAGTTGTGGCGGTAAGGATAATGATGGTGGTTGAAGCGAAGGTGGTGATAATAATAATGATGGTGATGACGATAATAATGCTGATGACTGAATATAAACTGATATAAAGCCTTTAGGTGTATATATATATATATATATATATATATATATATATATATATATATATATTGGGAGTCACCATAGGGTAGCGGCTAGACGCTCGCATGTGAATCGAAAGGTCATGGGTTTGCTTTCTGGTGGAGCCGAACTTATTTTAAAATGACCTGGACTACCAGGTCGACCCAGCCTTATGTCAGTTCCGGCTACCCTCGCGGAAAGTAATGGCGGCCGGCGTGATGCTGACCATATCACCCATCTTAAGCCGATTGGTCGATAAAAATAAAGGTATAGGCCTGCATGTCCCATGCGCCTAAAGGCGTGGAAAAGGAACCTTTACTTTATATATATATATATATACATAATATGGATTACATGACACAGAAGAACATATTAAAAACTGAAATCTTTAGGGATTAAGAAATTACGTCAGCTGCTTCGATTCAGTGACATTTTCCAGCGCAAATTTTAGCCCGGGTCAACCTGGCAGTCATCTTAATGTCATTTCTTTTTCTCAAGCTTTCGCTTGTGAAAGCTGTTTTTCTTGAAAAAAACAGGCTGCATTTTCTCATCAAAAGCATGTTGTAAAAGCCGACTAATTAAAGATTTGCCGAAATCGATTGTGTTGGGTCAAATTCACATATGTCACAGCCTAGCTGTAAATAAAAAGGCAGTGTTCCAGCCACCCGTTTAGATGCTAATGAAGAAGAAGATCATCTTGGTTGTGGATTCGAATCCAAGACCTTCAGAACAGTGGACAAGCATCTAATACCCAACGCCTAGAGAGCGGTTTGGTACAGTAAGTAAAGGACCCTTTTCGACACCCTCTGTCGTATTGGGCATAAATGGCTATATATTTATTTTATAGGCAAATTGACACTTGAGGGTGATGTGGTCAACATCACACCTGATGCGTTTACTTCCCAGGACTTTACCTCGTACAACTGTAAAGTTTGGTCAGCCTGCAAGCCAAAGTCATTTAAAAAAATCCGGCTTCCTCACGACCTAAACACACAATCTTTCCGATCCGCAGGCGAGCTTCCAGACACTACACCACGGCGGCTCCCGGAAAGTAAGTAGTATGTTGTATAAATCAATACTTCTTTTGTCATTTTATAATCTTCAGAGAATTTAGAACCAGTCTTCAATGGCCACCGCCACACTGACCTCAACGTCTGGTCTTCGTGGCCTAAGCAATATGTGTTATGGGAATTCTAGTAAAGATGTGAATTAGTTGTCTGAGCGTCTTACGTCTCTTCTTCTTCTTCTTCTTCTTCTTCTTCTTCTTCTTCTTCTTCTTCTTCTTCTTCTATTTCTTCTATTTTTTCTTCTTCTTTTTCTTCTTCTTCTTCTTCTTCTTCTTCTTCTTCTTCTTCTTCTTCTTCTTCTTCTTCTTCTTCTTCTTCTTCTTCTTCTTCTTCTTCTTCTTCTTCTTCTTCTTCTTCTTCTTCTCCTCCTCCTCCTCCTCCTCCTCCTCCTCCTCCTCCTCCTCCTCCTCCTCCTCCTCCTTCTTCTTCTTCTTCTTCTTCTTCTTCTTCTTCTTCTTCTTCTTCTTCTTCTTCTTCTTCTTCTTCTTCTTCTTCTTCTTCTTCTCCTCCTCCTCCTCCTCCTTCTCCTCCTCCTCCTCCTTCTTCTTCTTCTTCTTCTTCTTCTTCTTCTTCTTCTTCTTCTTCTTCTTCTTCTTCTTCTTCTTCTTCTTCTTCTTCTTCTTCTTCTTCTTCTTCTTCTTCTTCTTCTTCTTCTTCTTCTTCTTCTTCTTCTTCTTCTTCTTCCTCCTCCTCTTCTTTTTCTTCTTTTTTCTTCTTCTTCTTCTTCTTCTTCTTCTTCTTTTTTCTTCTTCTTCTTTCTTCTTCTTCTTCTTCTTCTTCTTCTTCTTCTTCTTCTTCTTCTTCTTCTTCTTCTTCTTCTTCTTCCTTTACTTCTTCCTCTTTTCATCCTCCTGCTCCTTCTGCTCCTTCTTCATCTTATTTTTTTCACAGCCTTTGAACTCTGGCAGAAAGTATAGGTTGGTTCCTTTTGTCTCGACTTCTTGCAAGACATAAATGTTGCGCGCTCAGCACATCTGGGCTGGTATGTACAGATTCCTGGTTCCCTGCCTAACTTACTGATGATACTCCGACTTCGAAAGAAACGTCAAACATATTTAATCTGACTAGACTACCGATGAAGAATTCGTTTTCAGGATGAATATGTAGATATGCAGATACTTACAGGTCTTGCGCTTCTTTAATCGATTCCCTAGTCACCGAGGTGAGGGGTTTCAGAAAAAAACTATCTGGGTCTGCAGATATCTAATATATATATATATATATATATATATATATATATATATATATATATATATATATATATATATATATATATATATATACTCCAAACAAATCTTTGCTAACTTAAAGGCGTTGGTCTGATACTGATCTTTATCTTTATCTAGAGGTGATTTGTTCGTTCAACAACGAAGCTGGCATCGTACAACCAAGCTGCCTAATGACACGTAAAGGGGAAATTTATTTATGCTCTATGAACTACATGAACGGTTAATAACGATAGAATGTTTTAATAGGGCATAGATGACACTGAATCGAAGATGGTGTTATAGATCTAAAGATGGTCGATACTAAAAGACATTTTTTTTTAATTGGTAATGGCAAAAAGAAGAATAGAGTGATTGTGCAATATATGTATGTATACACATATAGGTATGTGCGTGTGTGTGTGTGTGTGTGTGTGTGTGTGTGTGTGTGTGGCTGTGTACCTTCCGGACACATTTAGAGAAGCGGTTGCAATGATTATCAAGCAAGACTGCCAACAGTGTAATTACTCTCATGAACTAATTATTGCTGTTGTAGCACGAAAATTGTTCATTATGGAACCGTGGCCTCACGGGCAGGGGGCAGCAAGATTTTTTAGACTGGGCAATAGTTAGAGAAAGTTTCCACTGGTGGGCAAAGGGTAACTGGTACTTTTCGTTTTTTAGTGGGCAAAGGGTAACTGGTACTTTTCGTTATCTGGTGGGCAAAGGGTAACTGGTACTTTTTATTATCTAGTGGGCATAGGGTAACTGGTACTTTTCATTATCTATTGGGCAAAGGGTAACTGGTACTTCTCGTTATCTGATGGGCAAAGGGTAACTGGTACTTTTCGTTATCTAGTGGGCAAAGGGTAACTGGTACTTTTCGTTATCTAGTGGGCAAAGGGTAACTGGTACTTTTCGTTATCTAGTGGGCAAAGGGTAACTGGTACTTTTCGTTATCTGGTGGGCTGGTACTTTCCGTTTTCTAGTGGGCAAAGGGTAGCTGGTACTTTTCGTTTTCTGGAGGACTGACTGGTTACTGCATTTAGCCAAAACTGCAAATTACTGCCTTTATTTTAACACTTTTGCAGTGTAGGAAGGGGGGTCTTTGAGCCTGAGGATTTAAGGCTGCATGGCTAATGCTGTCGCCATGGACTGTGCAGGTGAGAGTTCTGTTTTGCGACTGACAGGAAACAAATCCCAAATCTTACCGAGGATACGAACCCGGGTCTCCCGCATGAGAGCCCAACATTTTAACAGTTCGACCAGCGCTCCTCTGACTTAAGCAATGTATGATAAATTGCCTTTTTCCTGTGGTCAATGTGCTTGCCTATCAAACAAATTCTCTGAGTTTAATCTCTCTCTCTCTCTCTCTCTCTCTCTCTCTCCCTCTCTCTCTCTCTCTCTCTCTCTCTCTTACTCTCCCTCTCTCTCCCTCTCTCTCTTCCCTCTCCGAGTGACCATAGAAGATGAGTGTTTGGAAGGGTCTAATGTAGGATAGGCCTTGGTGCCCAATTTGTGATCCTTTGGAAATGAAGTTTATTCATTCAAGCATTCTCTCTCTCTCTCTCTCTCTCTCTCTCTCTCTCTCTCTCTCTCTCTCTCTCTCTCTCTCCATCCCAAAGAGTGGATGAATTATTTCGACTGCTGTTGCTGTTGGATCTAACCTGCCCAATAAAACATCAGAGAGAATTAACACAAATGTAATTAAAAATAAAGGCAACAAAGAATCAAATGATTGGCCCCTGTATCGTGTACATGAAGGCCTAATACTTTAAATCAAACTTTAAAGACCAGACCTTCTATGAGACTTTCTCTTCATTAGTGCCAAAGGGATTCAGTGGCTATTTGAAAAGTTAAGTTGTGGACTCTTAACTAGTTTTTCACTGCAGGGAAACAAATAGTAAATTGTCAGTATCAGTAGGTGTTAAGTGTATCCTGTATTTATTAAAGATTATCAGTTTCATTGATTTGCAAGACACAAGTGAAAGTCACAAGTAAAAGACACAAGTAAAAGGTAGACTGAAAGGTAGATGCACCAGAGAAATACCATAAAACAGTGTCGTGGTCTTTTCATCACACTGCCGGAAAAAGAATTAATCTGTCCCATGAGGGGTGCCTTGATAGGCCGTTACCTTAGTTCTGAAGTTTTCCTAGCTGCCGTTAAATGAAGTGGTTCACTAAATATATAAGAGGCTAGCCTGCGGTCTCCCTGGCGTCCAGAGCTTATACGCTTGCTTTAGATATGGTTTGGTCATTCAGTTTATGTTCTTGAATGTCCAGGTAAATGCTTTACACATACACACACGCGCGGGCGCGCAAACACAAACCTACACTCACAGGTATATATAAATAAATATATACAGTAGAACCTCGCTCAACGAGCACCTCTCATAACGAGTAACTCGCATAACGAGCAAAACAAATTGTAAAAAAAAAACGACTCGCTTAACGAGCGATGTTTCACATAACGAGTGGCGAGGAGAGGGGAAATCCCGGATTGTGCGCATGTTACATCAGTCTATGTTTAGCACTCGTTCCAGTCGAATCGTAGTGTCGTTTATGATCACACAATTTCTCAAACTTTTGTTATATTGTGATATAAAGCAACAATCTTCTGGCGAAATAAGAGACATGCTGAAAGCATGGCAAACTGTTGCATCTTACATTGTGAAGCATCACCCTCATAATAAAGTGGCTATGCGCGTTGCAAATTTATTTAATGATAATGCTGTGTCGCATTTTCGCCAAATTTTGAAGGGTCTGCAAAAACAAATGTCTCTGGAGATCTTCCTAGTAAAAAATAATTAGCTATGTATCGTAATTATTTCACATTTTTATTTTCCAATTCCAGGTGGGTTCGTTCCGCGTTTAAAGAAAAGATGAAGATGATTCACTCTCCTTAACAATATGTACATAATTTTCTTTGAATAAACGTTATACATAGCATTTTGTGAGTAATTTTTTCGACATGGAACGCATTATCGTATTTTACATTAGTTTATATGAGAAAATTTGTTTCGTATAACGAGTGTTTCGCTTAACAAGTATGATTCTAGAAAGATTCTAGAAGGATGACAGTGTGATAAAAACACTTTCTGTTTTTTATAATATCTGTATGAAACCCAAAAGAGACTTGTACTCATAAACAGGATGTATTTTCTGACAGTAACAATCTGGGACCCACAACACAACAATAAATGTGGAGTGTTTGAGCACCTCCTAGAAAATTTCTGAAGGTACTAAGGGACACAATAATCATGTACAAACTTGTGTGTTGTGTGTATATACGTGCACACAGTATGCTTAATTTATATCATATCATTTCAAAAATGTCACTATATCTTCTGCCATTGAAAACAGTATCAGTATCATTTATTGTACAGTAAACAAACACTGGGCTGCCTGAGGTTCCCAGCCCCTTGGAATATTTTAGAATGACTGATGTCCTATTGAGGAGCGGCTGTCCGAGGGTTTAGGACCCTGGGCTCTTAAGCGGGAGACCCGGGTTCAAGGGCTGGTGATTTTGTTACTGTCGGAAGCAAAATAAAATCCTCCCCTGCACAGTCGTGGCGACAGCATTAGCCACGCTGCCGTAAATCCTCAAGCCCAATGACGTCCAACCCCCCCCCCCCCTCCCCTTTGCCCGCACCACAAAATAGTATGATAAAGGCAGTAATTGGCAGTTGGAGATTTCCTTTCGCATTCTCATTAAATGTGTCATCGCTTCTGAAACCTTGCATGTTTGGAACTCCAGTTATAATTCTGAGATAATGGTTTAGCGTTAAATAATCTGTAGGACAGTCTGATTTCATGCTACGATTCTGATATCCAGGTAATGAAATGATTATCTTGGACAGATTGAACTCAAGATCGTAATTAAAACAGTAGGTTAATGTAGTTTAAAGTGATTTGCAATTACGACAGTAGGTAAATGCAAGTTTGAGGTAAAATCGTAATAAAAATAGGTTCGCTTTGATAGCTAAACTTAAAAAAAAAAAAAAAAAAAAAAAGGACGGCTAGTTAATGAAGTCTGAGTAGAAGTCATAATTAAGAGAGTAGATTGATGAAGAAATAAGCTATGGCAGATACATTTCAAATTAAAATTAGGACAACTTGTTAATGTAGTTTGATTTGAAATAGTATAATAATTAAAAAAGTAGGTAAATATAGGAATTAGCATTGATAGTTAAACTTCAAATGATCTTTAAGACAGTAGTAGGTAAATACAATTTGGATTGACGTTGTAACTAAAAGATTAGGCTAACGGAAGAATTAGTTTGAAAAGCTAAGCTTAATTTATAAAAAATAAAAAAAAACACATTACTTTGAAGTAACAGTTATCGTAAATAGCTGAGCTACATTTGTAATTATCATACTTGATAAGTGTCCTTATATATGAGTTTAATTGATAATTAGAGAGAATAATGTACAATTATTCTTAGCTGAATTCGAGTTAAAAGTTAGACAGTATAAGGTAACAATCACATTGGACAATTTAGATCAAGTATGATCAAAGCACATAGTTTAATGTGGCAGCCTGGATTAATGAGCTGCAGGTGTAATAATAATTTAAAGGGTAAGTATGTCAATAATCGTTTTTCCCTGAAAGTAAAAACAAGCCCAATAGTTAGCCCTGGATTGATTATTATGGATGCTCTAGATATAAGCCCTACCTAAATGTAAAGTAAAGCGACACACACACACACACACACACACATATATATATATATATATATATATATATATATATATATATATATATATATATATATATATATATATATATATATGATCATCATCATCATTATGTAGCAGGTCCTTTGCAGAACGTCGCTCTCATCACAGTCTGCCTGAAAGAAACTCGATCTCTCGCCAGCTCTCCCGCCTCATGCACTTTCATACTCAAGGAGTCACTTATATCCTGTGCTTATCTTCGTGTTGGTCGACCCCTGCCCCTCCTTTCTGGGACCATGCCCTCTGCTATATTTTTTTTCTAATCCGTTGTGGCACTTGATATAATCAAAATATTTCAGCTTCCGAGAAAAGATGCTGTTTATTAGCCAGTCTTCCTTAATGTTGAGATCTTTCAATATGTCAGTATTTCTCCTTTTTTTTGTTTTTTTTTGTCCAAGATATTTTGAGAATCTTTCTATAGACTTTTAGCTCAAGAGCTCCTATTCTCTTTCTTAAGGACTGGGAGATAGTCCACGACTCACATCCGTATGTCGCTGCAGGGAAGATGCATGCTCTCAAAATTCTAATTTTGATCTCCTTGTTGGTGCTTAACCAAAGACTTTTTAGGCTGTTTAATCTTTGCCATTGCCATGGCCATCCTCCTTTTAATTTCTGTCAAACAGTCTCCATTGCTATTTATTATAGAGCCTTGTGACATTTTCAATTTCTTCACCGTTCATTGTTATTTTTTGGTGACAGCCAGTTTTATCTGTGGACATTTTTTTCGTTTCTTTAGATTCAAGAACAGATTTTGATCTTCACTGTGCTTTTGGACAGACAATATTACATTTTCTGATCCTTTTACGGTGTTCGAAAGGAGGAGTGTGTCATCTGCGAAGCGAAGTTCCGGAATAGGGTTGCCACAAATTTTGAGCGGATCATAACTGTCACATGTATGGTCATTTTTGACATTTCTCATTTTATTTTCTGCGTTTTTATTGAATAGGTATGGTGAGAGAATGCACCCACGCCTCACTCCTCTTTTCACCTCTAACCGATCAGATGTTTCACCAGCTGCTCTGATTGCTGCTTGTTGTTCACACACACACACACACACACACATATATATATATATATATATATATATATATATATATATATATATATATATATATATATATATATATATATATATATATATATATGTGTGTGTGTGTGTGTGTGTGTGTGCGTGTGTGTGTGTGTGTGTGTGTGTGTGTGTGTGTGGGTGTGTGGTACTAAGCGTCGGTGCAAGGCTACTTCGGTAGCACGTGAGTTGTCTTGGAACTTCGGGAATAGTGATCCCCACTCATCGGAGAGCCCCTATCCGTCTGTCACAGAGGCGCATCTTTGCTTTCGGGTTTCTATCAGCAAACGTTAGGTTGTCGTGGTGCAAGATGTATGGTACATGGTATTCTTTGTGGGGTTATAAATGGTGAACTTAGGAAAAAGTCGCTTAGTGACAAGCTAAAAAGATTGTGTGATATAGTTTACATTCACTGTGCCTTCAAGTTTCGAACATTCGAGAAGACGCAGCCAGGGTGTCAGACGCGAAACAATCAGAAGGCAGAAAGATATTGAGAGGTGCCGAGCAGACAAGAACACAATTAGAAAACGGTACAAAGCCGCAGCAGTCAGCGAACTGGAGGGACTGTACGAGGTCTGATTGCCAGGTACAGTGACCTCTGTCGCGCTGAGAGTTTCTGTAAGAACAAACGAAGAACCAAAATTGAACGTAAAAGGTTCTTTAGGGTGCCGTTCCAGTATTTCCGAGGCCTGTTCAAGCAGCCAAATCTTGGTCGAAAAAGTTGTGAAAAAAAAGCCAGCGGCAAATTAGTTCCAGGACCCAATTTCGTCCTGTACGCGTTGTACAAACATTGTCCAAATGCCCTCAGAATGCTTCACCGCCTGCTTCGACTACCTTGGAGTCGAAATTACATATGTACCAAGTGGCAGAAAACCAACTGAGTCTACATTCCCAAGGGAGCGAGACTCCACCAGTCTGTCCCAATTAGGTCCATCTCGCTATTGAACGTTGAGGGCAGGTATTCTTCCCCATAGAGCATGCGACCATGATCTGGAAGTCTATCCAGAGAGCTACGGCAGAGAGAACCTTATTGCATGTGATATGGCTGGACCTAGCCAACGCCTATGGGTCGGTACCTTATAAGCTATTGTGGCAGACCATTCGCAAGTTCTACGTACCGACATAGATCACCAGAATGATTGAGCAATATTTCTAAAAGTTCGCCATACGCTTTACTACCCCTACATTTATTAAGAGATGGACTAGGTTAGGATAGCAATGGGATATTCGATTTCATCACTACTGTTCGTTATGGCCGTGATGCAGGTCTTGTTACATGGGGCTGCCGGCGTCGGTCAGGGCCTACAAACTGGTGATCACTGGATGCCGCCACTGAGAACATTTATGGATGATATGACATCGCGGGGTTGAATGGTAATGGTGCGGCATGGAATTCAAGCTTCCGAAGTCCAGGAGTCTATCTATCCAGAAAATTAAAGCGACGACAATCAGTTTCACGGGGCAAAGAAAAGATCCCCACGGTTCTAGAGGAACCAGTGAAGAGCCTTGGACGCGTCTGTGATTTGAAGTCATCTAAAAGAATGAAAGTCCGGCGTATATACGAGTCACTGTCAAGAGGCCTTCTTGCTATCGAGCAATGAAGGTTGATCGGAAAGTTCAAGGTTTGGTGTCTCCAGTTCATGTTGATTCCAAAGATTTTCCGGCCGCTGCTTGTGTACGAGGTAGGCACAAGTGCAGGGAAGACTATGAAGACAAAAATCAACACTGTCATGAGAAAGTGGCTTGGAGCGCCGACTTGTCTGACGGATGTGGTTCTCTATTGCAAACAGGCTGAGCTGGTGCTTCATTCAAGTCATTAACCGAAGAGTTTAAAGTCGGCAAGGGCAGACTCGAGCTAGAGATCCCACAGTGTCAGCTGTCCAGCCCGCTCTTTAGACAGGTAAAAAATGGTCGAAAGTGCATTAGAATCTGCTCAGAATGCACTACAATTGCGAGGTTACACACAAGCCGACAGACGCGGCCTGTGGTAAGGTTAAAGCCTCGGCGAAAACACGCAGAGATATTGTAATACAGCAGATAAGGGACACCAAAAATAGATTTCGGGTTTTAAAAAAAGCGGTTCAACAGTCACAGCAACGCCAATGGATCGGCCTGGAGACGCCTTGCCACAAATACTTATATTGGGTAAAATCTGGCAAATGACCGAGCTGCTATTGAGTTTTGTCATGAGATCTGCATATGATGTGTTACCCTCTGACGTCAATATGCTGAAATGGCATGTGGCCACAGATCTGACGTGTCCACTATGCAGAGCGAAGCAGGCATTCAAGCTAGTATTGTCCACCTGCAGGAAAGCCCTAGACCAAACAGGTATACTCTTGCACCTCAATAAAGTCCTGAAAGAGTTAGCGGATGTTGTGGATCAAGCCAGGATGAGGGCCAACGCAAGAGCTAGTTCTTATGCCGCCCCCCCCCCCCCCCCCAACCATGCGCTTTCTTAAGGCTGGGCAGATCTCTAAAGATAAAAAAAAAAAAAGTTGCATATGCTCTATCAATAATTGACTATGCGAGGGACCGGTTACTTGTGGTCGACCTGCCGCTTTCGAAAAGTACCCAGAATCAATCCGAAAGACCGCCCTAAGACCAGACCTGGTGCTCCACTCTGTAGAAAAACGCCAGCTCATTCCAATAGATCTTAACATTCTGTGCGGCGCTGCTGGAAGAAAATCACTTGTACAAGCTTGAAAAGTACTGCGATCTGGTGACCGGTCTGAGGAGTAAGAAATCTTCGCCGTCGAGATATGCGCAAGAGGTCTTATCTCCACTGCCACATACAATGTACAAAAGCACATGGGCTTGCGAGGAAATGAACGAAAACTAAAGTTTCGCGAAGCAGGAGAAAGGGCTTCAAGCTGGCTTTGGACAAAACGGAACGTCGTGGGAGATGGGCCTGGGTAGATTGTTCCTGACCTCTAGTGGAAAATAACTTAACATCGCTTTAAAGTGTCTGACAAAAACGTTTGCCAATGTCTCTCTGACATTTGCCAAAGTCTAACATCTAATCGAAGAGCCAACCGTAAGCTTGTCACTCTGGTCGTAAAGTTAGGTGAATAATTTGCTACCGCAGCGACACATTTATATAAAACACAAACTTTAAAATACTAGTTGAAAAACCATTCCTTCGTGTTGTCCGATTTCGATTATCGGCTACGCGTAGCAGGAAATGTCAGAGGCCTAGTAGGGTCATGACCCAGGTCGGTAGAGCCTCCGAGATTGTAAAGGAAGTCAATGGGCTGAAACAGTTGTCGACTAGGAACACTTTTACTGATGATCGGTGAAGCTCCTACTCTGCTTGCTTACCTGTGAAGTTCTTCTTTTTATACAGACTAATTTTGCTCTTTTTTGCCAGAGACAATGGTGATCTCAAGACCACCCCCCCCCCCCCCCCCCCAAAAAAAAAAAAAAAAAACACCAAGGAAAAAAAAAGGAAAGAAAAAGAAGAAACAAATATCTCTTGGTTTATCACTCTGAAAATCCTATTAGTTAAAAACTGACCGTAAACAGATCCATACTCGACATAATGTGGAACCGTATAACGTTATGGGAAATTGGGTTTTCAGATACGAACTTCTTTTTTAGATTCAAGCCACAGTCAAAAACTAATTAAAATACAACGTCGAGGTACTACTGTATACCACAACATAATTTAATCTAAATTTAAAAAAAAAATTCTTAATTGAAAATACCAAACTGACATAGAAATCAAGGGGTGAATACAAGTTACCCTTAACCTCTACAATTAAAACAGGTGCTTAGAGTGATCACCACTAGCGCCTAAACTCTTGTTAATGCGACGAACTACTTGGTCAACTTGGCCAAAGTGTTCAGCTGAGTTGTTGAGTTTTCAATTTCAATTTTTCTCAGCGAGGATGCCCCTGTAGCTCGCCTGTTACCATACAGTTTGATTGCAAAACAGGTAGAAATACCTGTGTATGAGTAACGTGTGACTGCCGATATCACCTTCGAGAATAACCTACTATATAATATCTACTGTTATGCGATGTTACTTCAGTATATGTCACTTGACCTACGTGAGGGCCTACCAAGCCGGCAGTGGTGTATTTGATTGCTACTACACACAGAAATATTGAATAATAGGACAGACACTTGTGGATATCAGACTGGCAATAGGAAACTAGAATAGAATATAAATACATGTGAAATGAGCTGTCTACGTAAAGTCAACAACAACACAAAAAGGGACAAGGTTATGAATAAGAGAAAGAGAGAGAAAGTTGCGATAATTCTTGTTTGGATTAATCTGACACAAAGAATGAAATGGTTCGGCCAGGTAGTGAGAATGCAGCCAGACCAAACTGCATATGAGACGTTTTACAGCAAAATATCTGGGAGGAAGTTGAGAGAAAGACCAAGGAAGAGATGGATAAATAGTGTAGCTGAAACGTGCCAAATGATAAGCAGTCCATCGCCTGAACCATCTGAGAAGCGCAAAACAAATACAGAAAACCATTACAATGGGATACAAACTGGTATCAGCGAGATGACAAAGGGGGAAAAAAAGAAGTCATTTGATAAAGTGTTTAGAAAACCTTACTTCTAAAGCCTTTTCTGTAATATGTGTTCTGTGTCTGTAAATCTGTACGCTCGACTAAAGGTTGCTTGATGGAAGTATTCATCCATATCAATGATCTTTCCATGATCCTGTCTAGACAAAAGACACGTGTTTCCTTAGATTTCTTTCATCTTCTGAGCTCAGGTCGATGAATATAAAACTAAGTCGATTAGCAAAGGCTGTGACATGAGCGGCAATTTGTTGTTACTTTGTCAGATGTTAGAAGCAGGCATCCTGGCTGGATATTTCCTACTACCATTATAAACGGGCACTTAATCTTTCTTTGATGTCTAGTACGTCAAACTGTGCAATGAATAAGAACTCCGCGATGCAAGCCTTCCGGCATTTATGCACATAGCCAGCTTAGTGTAACTAAGACGTTTTCAATCAAAAGTATGTGACAACTACACAAATGTGAGCTCTTTCCTATTCTTTTCCACATACTTTAAAAAAAATAACATACAAAGAAAATATAAGCGAAGAGGCATACAATGAGGAGGATGATAACATTTCAGAATTATTATTTCCAAACAGATTAGTTTACAGGACGTTGCAGAACCAACCCCAACAGCCACTGGCTGTTTGGTTTTTCTAGGCAAATTACGTCCAGTAGTTTGCCATTGCTTACTGGACGGTCGGCTTTCTAGATATCACTGTCGAAACCAACGCTAGGCGCATGGCATACAGCTGGGATCGAACCTGGCATCCGGGCATTATGAAGCGTTAGCATCGACTTAACCACACAGCCGACAATATTTCCAGACAACAAATTTTAAAAACAGGAAAAAAATGACAATATCATTAGTTGAGTTTTAAGAACAGACATCATTGCACTGGGGACATTCCCATAAGAGCTCCGGTTCCATTTTCAGCAGCTAAAGAGGAGTTCCCACTCTGATGGTACCAATAACATTCTGACTGTAAGTGCGTTCTGCGTGTCCTCTAAGTTTAGAGTGTTGGCCAAATCCTCTCTCTAGTCAGTCCCCGTTGCAGCACCATTCTTTTCAGACTACGACTATCTAAGTGTGCCCCTGCACATTAAAAAAATTTTAAAATAATAGACAAGGAGAATACAAGCGAAGATGCATACACTGAATATAAAAATGACATTTCATATCAGGGCTTTACAATGCTGAAGGCCACTGACCCCATAAAAGAATTTTGACTGAGCCAACATCCTAAATTTGTGATGACGCGAGCTACCTAATGTTGTTCTCTTTCTGAGTATGTGTCTATGCATATCATATTATTTCACATATATTATAAAACTGATTTGACATTCAACTCATTGTTATTAGTATTATTATTAAGCTGTTAAACAGGGTTAATGCTACCTTGAGGACACTTTCCTATAGAAAATAATAGGAGGACTCCCCCCTTTTGTTTTCACCCCCTTCCCTTTGTTTTCGTTTTATCAGCGCCCACGAATAGCATATGTTTATGATTAATTTATTCACCCGCCTTTATATGTATCCAATAAAATGGCACGTGCAGAGACACAGATATGTTCGAATTGTGTCTTTACTTGTAAAATATTGTACAGAAGCTGTTGCTGCATACATAATCAATGTAGTTTGGTTCGTTCTATCGATCGCCTAAAGCCTATATTGCAGTATTTAACTTTTCATTTAATCTTGCACCCCTTTCATAAACAAACAGTTGTTTCTTTAACATATACCGTCACAAAAACATTTGCTGGAGAGCAGTCAATACTTACCTCTGAAGTCTTTCAAAAGAGACACTACAGCCCCCCCCCCCCCTCCCCCTTTTCCCAGCACCGCCTCCACAAACAGAATTTTAACTCAGGATACATGCTTATATATCAATTAGTTTGAGATAGAAAATCCAAATAACATAATTTGTTTCTGTTTTAATACCAAGAAACATATCATAAATTGGTTGCTGCCGAAAAAAGTTAATAGATGATGGAAAACAAGCTTTAAAATAAGGCCAGGATACATAAATATGGTTGATTAATCTTCTAATTATCGGCAAAATGGTACACGAATGTACCAGTTAATTATCCTCAATTGGCTGAGATAATCTGTAGATTGGATAACTAATGTATCTCGATCGTTCGATCATTGCTTTTAGATAATCAGCTTGACTGGATCATATATGGTGATTATCTTTACTTTTTTAATCTCTTCTTCTTCGTAAAGTCCATGCTGTGTGGCGTTTATAGTCGTTAAATGTACAGCTGATGGTCTCGCGTACTTTCAGTCCACCCTGATGATCCTCCATGCCATGATGTCAAACTGTCTAGAACAGGGCTATTCAACTGGCGGCCGCGGACCAGATCTGGCCCGTGAAGAACTAGCAAGCGGCCCGCCGATCGTTGCAACTATAATGTAGTATATTGAAAGAAAGAAATTGTTTAATCAATCAATGTTTCTGCAAAAATCTTCAAAAACCAGTGTTGTCGAATGTGGCAATAGGAAATGTTTGTCAGGGATCTCTAAATAAGAAGATAGAAGGGAACGGGCGCATGAACCGACAATACCACAACTGCGGGAATGTATTAGGCATGAAAATGTAATTAGTTCATGGAAAAACTTACTTCAAATAGCAGAACTCGCCTGTATGGAGCCTAAGGTAATAAGATAGGCTTAGGCTAGAAAGTATCAAGTAACCACGGTAGGAAGCAGTCGCTACACTGGACAGTCAATGAAGGTGAGATACTTATTTGACAAGAGGCGTATGGAATTACAAGCCCGGTCCAGATAGCTAGCGCTTAGATTACCGAGGAACTTTAAAAAAAAAGTTGACCACTAGTACACGAACGCTAACGACAATGGATGCTGCAGAACATTAGTGACACTAGACACCGGAGAACACCTGCTAGTGATCTTGTTGTCAGATTATAATGAGATTTTTCGGAAACGTCTAGTGTGCAAGTCACAGACAGACGTAGACTGCCGGGCGCGATTGTGTAGTAACAAACTGAAACAGTAATAGTGTTTTAAATTATCCAAATTTAAATAATTCAGTGAAATACTTTATGCCATGGCTGGTATTAGTAAGAAAGCAAAGTGGGAGTGTGAAAATCGTACGTTCAACAATGACTGGACACTGAAGTATTTTTTTATATCACCAGCTATGGCTAATTCGAAACAAATGTGCTTGCTATGCACCATGTGTCTGTCGGCAGTAAAGGAGGAAAACGTGAAGCGGCACTTTACAACGAAACATGCTGATTTTGGAACGAATTCTAGTGCGATCTTGTACTCATTGTCATAAAAAGAACAATTGGTTTCCAGGCTCACCTGCTGTTAGACACTAAACACTTGATTTCCAGGTCTACCTGTGTCATAAACTAAACACTTGGTTTCAAGGTCCACCTCTTGCAATAAACTATATAGTTAATTTCCTGCCCACCCGTTGTCAGGGTCGCGCAGGGAGACAAGATCCCTTTGGAAAACTAAATATCGCGGTTCTTGTTGCTTCTACTGCACCCTGTTAAAGGACAGACGATATCAGCGTGAGCAAATAATATTAAATGCATTACAGACAATTGCAACAAAAGACCATACATGTAAATTTAAAAACCGTTCGCAATTAGAAGAGTGTGGCATGACTTAGATATCTAAATACCGGCTAAATTTACCACTGATGAAAATAAGAAATTTCATTTCATCCTCATCAAATCTTCACGACCGAAAAAAAAATCTGTGAAAATAACAAAAACGCAAATTGACAGAAAACATCATTAATATGTTTCCACGCCAGAAGTCTGTTGTCAGATATGACAATGTAGTTACATGTGTTCGGTTATCGAATTCGTATATAATGAGGTCTGCAGAAACTACTATAGAAACAGTTGGTAGGTGGAATGTAAACATCGTTATAGAGATTGATTTACTTGGAGAAAGTGTACAGAATGGGTACATATACAAGAAATACTCAGTGTACAAATGCATAATTATAATTATTTTATAATTTAAAGAAAGCACAGAAATTTCGAATATTTTTTTTTACCATCTTTTTCTTAAAGTCAATACTGTGTGGGTTTGGTAGTCATCTCTACCCACAACCTTCTGTCTCATGTATTTTCAATCAAATCTGACACAGATGATCATTCATGCCATGATATGAAACTGTCCAGCATCTATTCTCTCGGTCTTCCTCTGCCTCTTCTCCCCCACCCCCAACTTTCCTACTGTCACTATGTACTCCAGTTTTTTTCTTTCCCATCACAAATACCAAAGAATGTAGATTTTCTCTTTATGATGTGGGCAATCAGTTCTCTTCGTGAATCAGTTTCTTTCAAGACGTCTTTATTACTCTTTTTATCTGTCCAAGGTATTCTCGCCCTTCGTCTATAAAAACCACATCTCCGCAGCTTCCAAATAAGTGTCCACTGATTTACTAAATGTACACGATTCACTTCCTTATATCAATATAGGATGTGTTGTACACTTAATTTGTACATTCTTTTGTATACTTTATATTCAACCAAGTATTTAGGCCTAGGGTGCCTATTCTAGTATTCCGCTGGATATCTCCTTGATGGATGTGCTACAGTGAAGTCCTGCATTCTATAACTGGCACACTTGGCACCGACACAGCATCATGTAATACAGTCGCTACCTTTACAAGCCAACAATAACGCTTGTGACAGGCCACATAAACTTTAATGGCATTAAAGTTACACGTCACAAGATGATGATGATTATTCAATAAAAACGTACGATAATAACTCTTAATTATCTACTCTGAGAATATAAAAGAATTACACTCTTTTCTCAATGGACTCCTGCCATTATAATAAATAAATAGACATTAAACTGTCTCCCGTGTAAGTACGGTTAATCAAACTTCACAAAGAAGGAACGTCCTATTTGGACAAGGAAAATATCTTTACTGCCGAATCCTTTGTGTTCTGCAGGAGCCTTTGTGTTAATCGCCCAGCATTCAATTAGCTGGTATCCCAGGTAACAGACCCGACCGGTGGCCGCTGTGTGAACCTTTCACCTGCGCTGTGACCACTAGAAGAAACTAGAAGAAACTTTAACTCTTGGACTATAAGATTACAACAGATGTGTATACTTTTTAAGAATTATCTTTCTCATCTCAGTTGATAATTTCTTCATGTTTCACTTCATCAAATGCCTTAGTGTAATCAATACCGCACAAATTATAATTAAATTATTTATATTCCTTTTTCTTCTTCCGCCTTTCTAACCCCAAAATTATTTATATGCATGACGACAATAAAAGGGGGAAAAAAGGGGGGGTGGGGAGGGAAATGTGGCAGCTGTTATTTGTGTTCACCGGCGGTAAACTCCCAGCAAAAGGATCTGGTTCTTTTCATGTCTCTCCGGAAAATTCACTCGGACTTCAACGGATAGGACTCAATAATCAACTTTTACGTCACGCTTGTCGGAGAGCAGTGAGTCTGTTCGTGTTTCCAACAAGGGAGCAGCACCATAACTCACACGCGGTTCAAAATTAAAAGGATTTGACCATTAACCAATCATTGCCGGTTTGTCTATTCAAAAATGTCGATCTGGTATTTTACGCTCCATTCGTCTTCTTCTTCACTTCCTCTTTCACCGCTGTGGGTGTCGAGGGAGATATAAGGTTCTTTTTCTAGCTCTTCTGGCCGCCTCGACCAGAGGCACATCGTGCTGTTGTAGAGTTTCTCTGATGTTATCCTTCCATATTGTTGTTGGTCTACCACTTGCTCTACGTCCTTCTTCTCTTTCCCTGTATGCTTTGTATGGTATGGTGTCACAAGACATTCTCTCTAAGTGGGCAAACCATTTCACATTCGTCAATGGCTTGAAAAAGGGGCCTTTTCTGCTTATATTTGTGGACAGTTAAAAAAAAAAAAATCCAAAAAGTGACTCAAAGGTGTTAACAGATTTTTGGGTGCGTGTCATTTATCTTTAAAAAGGATTGACATCCTCAAAAAAAAAAAAAAAAAAAAAAAAAAAAAAAAAAAAAAAAAAATTAAGATCTTAATCCGAATTCTAGATCAGCTTAACCTAAAGCTTTGACACTGTAACTTTAAAAAAAAATGTATCAATGCTGACGGCAAACTGACTGTGCACGCCGAGGTACCCAGTTCAAACTCTCATCAAATTCATCAGGCGCCTTGCCGAATGGCGTGGGCGATCATGCCTCTCCATATTCCACGATCTCCAGCAGTATGTATCAGTTCGTGTGTCGACACACCTCCATGCCATGCAACAAGACTGTCAAGAATCTTATCTCGTTGTCTTCCTCTATCCCTCCTTCCACAGATCTTTTCAGTGGTCACAATATGTTCTAGTTTCCCTCTTCTCATAACATGGCCGAAAAATGATGACTGTCTCCTTCTGATGTCTGCGATAAGTTGTCTTTGGACTCCCGCCTCTTTCAAAACCTCTTGGTTGCTCTTTTTGGCAGTCCAAGGTGTTCTAAGCATTCTTCTGTAACACTACATCTCTGAGGCCTCAAGAAATTGTTTGGCATGCCGACTGATTGTCCAGGATTCACAACCATATGTTAAAACTGGATGTATGTAGCAAGCAAGAATTCTTTTTCTAACTCTCAATGACAAGGATGTATTGCACAAGATATTCTTCATTTTATTAAATGCAGTTTTTGCCTTCTCTATTTTGTTTCTTATCTCAGTTATGCATCTTCCATCTGATGTTATCCATGTGCCCAGATCCTTAAATTTCTGTACTTGTCCTAAAATAACACCATCGACTTTTATTACACATTTAGAAATAATTCGTTTCTTCGATACCACCATCACTTCTGTCTTCCCATTATTCAAACTGAAGCTCATTCTTCCACTTTCTAACACCACAATGTCTGTCATTTCCAGTAGTTCTTTCTGACTTGTTGCTATCAAGACTGTCTCATCAGCATAACGTAAATTGTTTATATTGTGCCCACCAACCACATTTCCGGGCATATCAACTAAAGATTTCATTATATATTCACTGTATATTAAAAACAATCCAACCTCTAAGGAAGTTATTATTATTAGGGCACCTGTAATAGCCACACCAGCCTGAATTAACATGCAGTCCTATGCTGGTTAAGGATGATACACTTTGAAATGTATATATATATATAAATGCTACTGCGAACTTGTTAATTTTTGATGTGCTCTGTATGATTTACTTCTTTCTCCCTCCCCCCCCCTCTCTCCCTCTCTCTCTCTCTCTTTCGCTCTCTTTCTTTCTCTCTCTCTCTCTCTCTCTCTCTCTCTCTCTCTCTCTCTCTCTTGTTGTATCCCATTAGGACATCACACAAGCGATAAACACCAGGTGACACAAAGTGCCACCATGCGGATGAGATCACCCGTGGAGAGGTCCCAGAAACCCCTTTCAGACGTTAGGCTATATTTATGGCCCGGCTAAATTCAGGGCCCCGGGCAAAAGCCAGGGTGGGGCTTCAAATAATCAAAAATTGCATCCCACACAAGGACGACTTTTTATGATTTACCTAGGATCTTTCGAAACGATCCCATTTCTAGTGTGCTTGTATTTTGCTTTCAAAATCGGATATTGTGTCCATATCTCACAGCCATAATTAAAGAAACTGAAAACTGGCGTTTCAAGCTGTCAGCTCGCTGTCTACTATCTATTCCATCCTGCTAAATTTTCAAGTTTTTGAAACGTATCTCGTTCCCAGTTCTTTATAGGCTCCGGTCTCTCACCCTGTTTACGTCACTGCTGCAGTATGTGGGATGCCGAAGGTAAATTCCCAAGCCATAGCAGTACGTCATGTACGACTACTTAGTCTACACCAACTTTACCTGGCTTAGTTCTTCATATGGCTTCACGTGTTTTTCATATAATTACCTCTGCAGTTTGTTATGTGTGAGTTGTTATTTCGGGCTAATTAATACCAGATAAAATGGTGTTCAACATATGTTAACGTTTTCTTCACACGTAAACAATTCTATCAAGATTTAGCTACAGAGCTGTCACTGTTTTTGTTGTTCATGTTACTGTCTGGAAGGGGAAGCATATGGTTGACGGGAAGACGATATTTTGAAGAGCTCTTTTGGTATCTACTGATACACGTTTGTTTCTCAGTGTTAGTACTTTCTTTTTTTTTTTTTTTTCAAAACAGTTTGTTTTGCTGTCTTTGTTACATTCAGCGCTTAATTTTTTTTTTCCTATGAAGGAAAAAAATGGTAGCGGAACTCAACAAAGTGTTTACAATTACGCTAAAAGAATAATGGGAGCCGATACTAAGCACAGGTATTGCCTGACAAAAGCCCTGGTTACATGTGTTGTATTACATTCCAATATCTGATATGCGTTTGGTGATATGAAGTTTTCCAAGAACATAAAAATCTTTACTTTTTGATGGATTGATGAAGTGATATTGACTGTTGTATGGTTACTGAGACTAGATATAAAAACAAATGAACTGACTAAGAAACAAAATTACTTGGTCAAATAATAGAAACAAACCAGATTGGTTCTTCTTCTTCTTCTTCTTCTTCTTCTTCTTCTTCTTCTTCTTCTTCTTCTTCTTCTTCTTCTTCTTCTTCTTCTTCTTCTTCTTCTCCTTCTTCTTCTTCTTCTCCTTCTTCTCCTTCTTCTTCTTCTTCTTCTTCTTCTTCTTCTTCTTCTTCTTCTTCTTCTTCTTCTTCTTCTTCTTCTTCTTCTTCTTATTCTTCTTCTCCTTCTTCTTCTCCTTCTTCTCCTTCTCCTTCTCCTCCTCCTCCTTCTTCTTCTTCTTCTTCTTCTTCTTCTTCTTCTTCTTCTTCTTCTTCTTCTTCTTCTTCTTCTTCTTCTTCTCTGCATTTATCGTTAATACGGAGGTTTGGATACCGTAATGTAGTCATTTTAAAATTTCAGAGTCAGGTCATTAGTGTGTGTGTGTGTGTGTGCGCGCGCGCGTGTGTGTATTTGTGCGTTTGTGCGTGCGTGCGCCGTGTGTGTTGTTTTGGTTGACGAAGGCTACTGTCGCAACTTGCTTTGCTTCTTTACGGTAACTAGACCGGTATGACTAATATATACTTTATGTTTTTCTAATCTTCTTTTTACAGCCAAAATGAATATGTTTTTTAGCGGCGTCTGTGGCTTAGGCGTTGCGAGTCCGACTTGTAATTCTAACGTACCGCGATTAAAACCCACTGCTGGCTGCGTGGATTGTTATCATGCAATGGGGCGTCGCAGGTAAACCCAGCCTATAATGGGTACCAGGATGGCTGTGCTTGGAAATTAAAAACGGCTGGCGTAATGCTGACCACATTACCCACCTAGTGCCGATTGGTCTGTAAAAATATGGGATGCTCTTCCCATATGCCCGATGCGCCAAAGGCGTGAAAAGGGATCTTTACTTTACTTTACAAACTATCGGTTATTAAATCAACTTTTCATGTCTAACCATCTGTTACTCCAAGTATGTCCTACTGACAGTTAACCTACACACAACAGAGTGTTTTAGAATTACAGTTAGCTTCCATCATATGCTGGTCTCTGTCTACAACGTTATACAAAATACAAACTAGCATAAAGATTTCCAGATAAAGCGGTGGTGAGGTGGCTCGAATAAAAGTGCCGGATATAAATGTAGTAATTAGCATTTCGCATCATAAACAGGAGACTCAAAAGCTTCCAGGCAACGAGGAAACTGGGACCTGTTCTTTATCAAAGGATCTGTTCTATGGCCTAAATTCCTTGATTCCATCTGCAGGTGTGCTATGGGATTTTTTCAACATCTGAAACGAGTACCTGGGTATAGACAACGTGTATACGAAACAAAAGCATTACAAGTTCAAGACTAGACTGCTGCAGGCGCTATTGTAACATTACTGCAAATGTCAGGTGAAATAGGAACAAACGTGTATGCCTTCCGCGTACAAATAACTTCACATTGTGTTTCAGTATGCATAATTTCTAATTATTTTTTCCTCTTTCACCTTATTCTCCTATAGATCCTCCTTTTTACTTTATCCTGCTATTTTTGTTTTGTTTTTGGTCTCTTCATTCACTTGCCCTCTTCTTTCGAAGAAGTTGACGAACGACAGTGGCTGCTGCTTCAGGACTGCTGCTCTTTCTTCTTCTTCTTCTTCTTCTTCTTCTTCTTCTTCTTCTTCTTCTTCTTCTTCTTCTTCTTTCTTCTTCTTCTTGTACTACTACTACTACTACTACTACTACTACTACTACTACTACTACTACTACTACTACTACTACTACTACTACTACTACTACTACTACTACTACTACTACTACTACTACTACTACTACTACTACTACTACTACTACTGTTGCTGCTGTTGCTGCTGCTACTACTACTTCTTCTTTTACTACTACTACGACTACTACAACCACCACTACTACTACTACTACTACTACTACTACTACTACTACTACTACTACTACTACTACTACTACTACTACTACTACTACTACTACTACTACTACTACTACTGCTGCTACTACTACTGCTACTACTACTACTACTACTACTACTACTACTACTTCTAATAATAATAATAATAATAATGCTAATACTTTTTTATGTTCTTCTTCTCATTATTCTCCTTCTCCTCCCCCTCTTCCTTTTTCTTTTCCTCCTCCTCAATCTCATCTCCACCTGCTCATTCTTTGCACAAACCTCCGCCTTCTCGTCCCTTCTACCTTTCCCCTTCTCCTCTTTCTTCTCCTATTTCTTATTCCCCTTTTCTACATTTTTCCCTTTCGCCCCTGTTGGTCCATCTACCAATCCTTTATCTCGCTCGCCTTGTCGCCTCTTTCTTTACATCTATTCTTCTATTCTTTATTCTCATGACAGACTAAAAAGGAGAGCTCTAAATGGTAGATGTTTAGCGTCATTACCACCATAATGATCTTTCTCTTTTGACAAGTATAGGTTGAGGGATTTTTGGTAACTGTGCTTGATGGGTAGTCCGGGCTATTGTCACTCCATGTGAATCTACAGTGTCTTTGATATTAGCAATTCATCTTTTTTGGCCTCATATTGCTCGCGTACACAGTTGTTATCTTGTTTCGCTGCTGTACGGTAGTGATTTTTCTTCAGTCTAACAGAATAGACACACAATGCGATATTCTCTTTTGTTTCAATATACGTCGCACAATATGTTGTTCTTACAATCTGTTAAAAACTATCGTTTCACACACTAACTTGGATGGCTGCACTGATGGCTTTCCTCGGGCACCTCATCTCATAAATGTGGTATTGTCATTTAAGGCACACTAATGACAACATTTTATTTCCCTCGTTCAGTCTTGCACTCCCTGAAGGATAAACGATGTGAAAGGTGATGGGCGGCTAATGACAGCAACAACATTATTTACACTGGCCGGTTACATTTTCATCGTTGCTATCACTATTCTGAGATCCTGTTATATCATACGCAAGGCTCATCCACTCAGTTCTCAGTTGGTTAGTTGGGTTATTATCATTGCAGTCCAAAAATGTCCATAAATGATCATATCCTTTCTTCAGTATGAACCCCCAGCGTCCAGAAGCTAATAGTACCAGCTCTATGTTGATTAACAAGCCCTCTGATGTGCATGGTGTGTGTCTCAACTCCAAAATCTATCACTCTTGCAAGTAATGTGGATTCATTGCCCCGAAAGTCCTCCACCCTTTCCAAATCTCCAAAGTCTTTATTAATTACAGCGTGATCCATAGGCTGACCGTCGGTAGCGATAGCGGATTCAGCCAACCTATCAGTCCTTTCATTTCCATCGACGCCCAAGTGTCACCGAACGAAAATAAAGGTGACCCCACGCACAGTGGACTTCTGTAATGACTCAAGCCATTGCCTTCGCATCAAACCTGCTTGAACCCTCCGGATCATGCTTATTCCCACAATGTCATAGTTGATGCCCACTTTCGCGCAGTCTGCCTTAGAAAACTAAAGCAGATCAGATGGCAAGATAAAGTACGTGATACAGTAGTCCTTGAGAAAGATACATGCCCAGCATCTACACTCTACTAATGCAGTATCAAATTCGTTGGGCTGGTCATGTGGCACGCATGCAAGATCACAGGCTCCCAAAAAAACTCTTCTATGGTGAGCTGCAAAATGGGAAACGTTTCTAGGGCGGACAAAAGAAACGCTTTAAGTACACCATTAAGTCTTCACTCAAAGCATTTGGGATGAATGACACCAATTGGGAGGCTACCTCTCATGACCGAAATGCTTGGCGTGCAACTATACACAAGGGCGCGGCTACATGTGAAGCAAACATAACAAAAAAACTGTTTGAGAAAAGGATGGACAGAAAGGCGACTGCAGAAGATCTCCTACCTATAACAACGCTCATTCCCTGTCCTCACTGTCCAAGAACTTTTCGGGCCCGCATCGGCCTCATCAGTTATCTTCGTACTCATACTTGATGAAAAAGAGTGGTCATCATCATCTTGATGGACAACACACACACACACCGTTGATGCCCCAGTGAGTCAGTTATGACATCAACAAAGTAATTGGTATACAACATCCACAGGACACGAATACACATCCGTTATGGGAGATATATATGTTATTGAATCTTTTAGCATGCCTCGACTAAACATAAAATGTACAAGTATGAAAAGATGCTAACTGATGTTTATAAGTAAATCCAGTCAAACATGGTGCATTGTTTAGAGCTAAAAGAGTTCAACTTTGAGGGACTCTGTTGTCTGTCAGACTTTGATGGCCTGGCAGCAGGTGAAGTATTGACACATAAAGATGTAGTTTATATAACTGTCTTCATCGAACTGGCTTTATATAATGTGTGAAATTAAAACAAAATATTAAAAAAAAAACTTTTACACGCTTTAAGGCGTATTGAACACATAGAGCTAGACCGATCTTTTATATACCAATCGGCACTGTGTGGGTGATGTAATCAGAATTAAGCCACCGCCTTTACTTCCCAGGACTTTGCCTATTATCCCTTTAAGGCTCGGTCGACTTGTGTGCTAAAGTAATTTTTCTTTAATCGTCCGGCTCTGTCAGAACCTAACCCTCGACCTTCGAATCTGCAGGGCAGCGTCTAGCCCATTGGTTCTCAACCTCCCTGATGCGAAGACTCTTTAATACAGTCCCTCAACCATACAATTATTGTCCTTGCTACTTAAGAGCTGAAATGAATATGTGTTTTCTGATGGTCATTGGCGACCCCTGTGAAAAGGTCGTTCGACCCACAAAAGGGTTGCGACCCACATGTTGAGAAGCGCTGGTCTAGCCGCTTTACCACGGCCACTCACATGTGTGAAATACTACTGCAACAGCTCAGCAAGCAATGACATACTTTAGAATGTGGGAAAGTGCTAACAGACAGCTTAAAGCCTGTCACAAAAATTGTGTAGCTCTGGAAAGAGATATATATGCTTTTCTTTTTGTTCACTCCGTCTCGGGAACTTCGAGATTTGGCGGGGAATTCACGGGAAAGACCCGTATTATGGAAAAAGGAGGGAAAAAAAAGGGGGGGGGGGGTTAGAGTAAGTAATAGTCGGTGTTCATTTCACAATTGCACACGCAGATTGTGACCGGCACCATCAGTATTGGAACTCTGCGCTGGCTGCCGAAGATGAGCACATAGAACGAATCATAGTGCCCCAAGTGCTGTGATATCAATTCTTGACTCAACTGATTTCATATTATAGGAAAAAAACACTAATGACTGACTGACTGACTTTCTACCCCACCAGAATATCACACAAGCGATAAACACCCGATGACACAAAGTGCCACCATGCGGATGAGGATCACCGTGGAGAGGTCTCAGAAACCGCGTTCAGACGATTGGCCATATTGATGGCCTGCCTATATTGCGGCCCCTGGCAAAAGCCAGAGCGGGGCTTCAAATAAGAAAAAATCACGTCCTGAAAAGGACGCAAGTAAGTAATATATCACTAATGGACTTTCCATAGAAATCTCTACGGAATCTCGCAGTTCCCGAGATAGTGTGAATTAGAAGAAAATGACCGATATTTATAACAATATGAACCTAATATAATTCACCCAACCTCTACCCCGCCCCAAACCCCTCCACCCCTCCTGGGTCTATATGCATCTGTATCTGCTTATAGCAATAATTACAGTCTATCTTAGTAAAAATGAGGCATTTCTCGTGTCTAATAACACTATTAATTCCCCCTGCATATAACAAAAAATTAGATTAACATCCCTTGCACACAGTATTGTAGACATTTTAATGACACGTACTTTTACACGCGGCAATTAAATGAACGCGTTAAATAATATGGCTATGTTTTTGGCATATTTGCCCTAGACTTTATGTTCCAATTTTCGTCAAGGCCGATTTCTAATATTAACCTAGAATTGTAAATATCCTATCTGTCCTGTGGCAGCCTAGACGCTCGCCTGCGGATCTGAAGATCGTGAGTTCAGACCCTGACAGAACCGAACTTGACAATGACAATGGCTACCAGTTCGACCCAGTCTTAAAAAAGTACCTGGTGCTGTTATGGGAAGTAAAGTCGGCCGGCGTAAGACTGACCACATCACCCACCAACTGCGGATTGGTTTAAATAAAATATGTCTAGACCTATATGCCCTATCCCATGAAGGCGTGAGAAAGGGTCATTAACTTTACAATAAGTGCTCAGCTCGGCAGAAGGCGGGAAAAAGTCTCCTTCACCTTGTTGCCCTATGGACTTTATATTCGAATTCTGTCGGAGTCAACTTGTAAGATTACATTGGACTTGTAGATGGAAAGGGTACCAGTTCATTTTCAGAATGTTCTGGGAATGAAAGGCGACACAGCGACGAACGTACCAACGGCCTAACAATTCACCTCAAAGTCAAGATGTAGCAAGTTGTAGGACTCCAGATATTCCGGATTGTGACCCAATGAGAGACATAAAGGATGCATCTCGCTTATTCTACTGCAAGGCCTAATTAGGTAAAAGTTAGAAAGTAAAGGCATCGGTTATTAGATCTACACTCACATATTTTTAAAGACCTTTCGGCATTTGTTGGACGATGTGGTCAGCATCACGCCGGCCTTCTTTATTTTACAGAAAGTTACATTGGCTCCACTCGCCACAGGAACAACATTCATATGCCTGAGAGGCAAGGAACCAACAGTCGGTATACACATGAGTCAGATTTGTAAAACGGATGAACACGCAACATTCAGATTCTGGAACAAGACTGCAGTTCAGAAGTGGAAGAACAACCATAACTTTCCGCAGGAGTTTACAGCCGGTGAACGCGAAGAGGAAGACGATTAACAGGCAGAATTCTACGGTTTAATTCATTTGAATACTGAGTCCATATATCATTATAACAATCATTTAATGAAATACACACAAACAACCGATCACTTACCTCTTAATCTGCCTGCCATGTCATAGCCCCTTGTTCTACTGATGCTTGTTTACCCATATCAGCGTAGTCCACTCGAACTTAACTGTACAAGGAATAAGCGCATCTTGTACACAGGTAAGGGAGGCTAATGGAGCAGCTGAAAACACAGGGAAAGAAGATAGTATGGCCAGGGAAACGAGAGGGAACCAAGTGGCTGCTCACGGCAGCAAGGAATGGCGCGAAGACTAGGCGGGTGTTGGGCGCATGCGAGCACAGGCCGCAGTAGTAGTACTCGGTAGACGTGCAACTTAATTATAACTGAGGAAAACAGCAGATATGTGGGTAGCGGGCTTGACTATCCGTTTTTTGGTCCCCCATCAGGGGAAGGGAGTTTTTTCGTAGGAACACTTTGCATGTAATTAAAACGCAAGATTATAAGGAGCGCAGCATTGAAGGTACCAGTCCCCTAATAAGTGCCTTTAAAGAGTTGTAGAAGGGGAGACTCAAGGGGCCTAGGAGACATCGAAGTGCGCAATAAGAATGTTTTTTTTTTTCACCCTATCTTGGTGTTCATTTCACATCCTAACACCCCTATAAATTAGACTCTACCGGGAACTCCCTACGAAATCTCGGAGTCCCTCAAAGGAGGGAAATAAAATAAAAGAATCTGCAATAATATCAGTAATCATAATAACTGTTATTACTATGTGACAGCCGCGTGGTGCAGTTACTAGACTCTCGCCTGAGCATCCTAACGCTGTGGGTTCAAATCCGAACGGAGGCAATTTTTTCCCACAATGACCATCACTGCTAGGTTGAGCCTAAAATAGGTGATGTTTATAAATTCAACTGAACGAGACCGACGCAATGTTGACCACATCACACACCGAGTGCCAAAACTGCTAGCTATTGCCTTTATTATACCACTTTTGCCGCTGGGGTGGGGGCGGGGGGGGGGGTCCTTTAACCGGAGGATATAGGGCAGCAAGGCTAGTGCTGTCGCCATGACTGTGCACGTAAAGGTTTTTTTGTTTCCGACAAAAAGAATCCCCAGCCTTACCGAGGATTCGAACCCGGGTCTCCCGCTTAAGTGCCCAGCGTTGTAACAGTTCGGCCAGCCGCTCCTCGCCGAGTGCCGTTTGGTCTATATACCCAATACGCCGGTATGGATTCAAAGGGGTCTTTTACATTACTTTTGTTGTTGTTGTTGTTGCTATCAAGTCAAATAAATATAGTACATTTTTTTTTAAATTATGTGACATGTATAGACGCATACTTAAAAAAAGAGAACATCTATACAAAATGAAAAAAGGGGGTGGGAGTGGGGAGAGGGGTGGAACTTCTTCTTTTTCTTCTTCTTCTTCTTTTAAATGTTCTGGGTTTGTTGAAAGATGTGTCGTCGTGTAGAATAGAACAGGCGACATCGGCGCTGAGGTAATTGGAGGCGAGGCAATGTGACACCCCTCTGACGTAGACGAGTCGGAAAAAAAGTATTAATAAAAGATCAGACAGTGTGTAAATGGGCAGGGAAACGTGAACAGGACCAACTTTTTATGTTCATTAGTCACATTTTAAACATGCTTGGAAGGGTCAAAATCTCTGTTCCCCGACCTCCTTCTTCGCCGCCCTATGAACCTTAATTTAAAATTATACGAAATTACGTTTTTGTTTAAAAATTGTAAATTCATTACTTAAATCTTTTGTTTTTCATGCTCAAATTATTTTTAATGCTGTTTTAGGGTCTTATCTTGTGTGAGTGTGTGTTGTGTTGTGTTGTATTTTATTGTGTTTCTGTATTAGTATCATTTAGTTTTGTATTTGCCTTCAAATAGGGTTTTCTGACTGACTATGCGGCTGAACAATATCTTAAGGCCGCAAGATGTGGTTTTATCGAAGAATCGCTAAAATTCAGTGGACAGCTAAGAAGAACAACCCAGATGTTTTGAAACAGGCGAATGCTCGAAGACAACTTGTCACAAAAAATCAGAAAGAGACAGTTATAATTTTTTTAAATGTTCTGAGAAGAGGGAGAATGGAACTTGTTGCAACTACTGGAAAGATCTCTGGAAAGAGAGACAGACGAAGACAGCGTGAGACGATTCTTGACAATCTTTTGTCATGGCATTAAGGAATGTCAGCACACGAACTGATACACGCAGTTGCAGATCGAGGATTGTGAAGAGGCATGATCGCCGATGCCAGTCGGCAAAGGAACATGACAATGAAACATGCTAAGTTGCGTTTCCGTCTTCCAAACGCCGTAATGCATTTTGCATTAGAAGAATAATGCTGAACCAAATAAACAAAACAGGCAATAATCATGAAAGTAGATGGAGGATGCACGACACATATTAAAAGTAAGCCCGGCTCGCTAGCGCATTTGGCTAAACCGAACTGCGCGGTGACCAAATGACGAACTCCTTGTGGTCCGGGTTCACGCCCGGGGGTAGGCAGAAAATCCACATTTCTCCCAGATTTACGGTATCTATCATGAGATCAAGGCCGAAGGGTTGCGATATCCATAATAAGGGATACTGGATACTAACAAATAAAATTAAAATTAAAAGTAAGATTAGAAAGTTGCTTTTAAAAAGATATATTACAAAAATGATGTTAATACGATTGAAGGCAGTATCACAGGGGAAATTATACCCAAAAAAAAATTAACTTCACATATATTAAATTCTCATGTGTTCCAAGACATTCAGCAAAAATTTTATTAACGGATTAAAAAAGGTACAACGTATTAAACTGATGAGACATTTTATAATGTAATTAAAGAAGATGAAAGTAATTAAGCACCGAGCCATCAAGGTGCGGGAGCCGCCATGGCGTAACGGCTATCGGCTCGCCTGCGAATCGGGAGGTCGTAGGTTCTAGCCCCAGCCGAAATAGACTTTTTTTCCTTCAAAAATTACCTTGGCTTTCAGGTTGTCACCGCATTGTGTGGGTACCAGGTCAGGTCCTGAAAAGTCCTGGGAAGTAGAAGCAGCCGGCGTGATGTTGACCACATCAAAGGCGGGTGCTTATCGGTTTATAAAATAGAGTTTTAGCACTGTAGGTCCAATACGCATGAAAGAGTGGGGAAAGAGTATTTTACTTTACCTTTCAGACGAGGCGCATAAAGAAGAGAACCCAGTCTACATAATAATCTGGTGAAATGTACAAACTATTTTCACGCTAGGGATACACTAGGCATCTGATGCTAGACATTTTTTATAGACCTCCTTCTCCTCCTCCTCCCCCTCCTCCTCTTCTTCTTCTTCTTCTTCTTCTTCTTCTTCTTCTTCTTCTTCTTCTTCTTCTTCTTCTTCTTCTTCTTCTTCTTCTTCTTCTTCTTCTTCGAAGTAGAAGTAGAAGAAGCAGAAGTAGAAGTAGAAGAAGCAGCAGCAGCAACAGAAGCAGAAGCAGAAGAAGGAGAAAAAAAGCAGGAGAAAGAGAGGTTGCTTCAGATTCAACAGCTATTTCCTCGTAAGTACTGCCTTGCTGACAAGACAACCGTTAGTGAGGCACATGAGGGCCTCCTATGTCGTCTGCCTCGTGTCTCGATTCTTCACATGACACGGTATTGATTGGGTCAACATATACTGCGAATAACCATAGTCGGTGAGCATAACAGATGTGCAACAGATAAGGAGAAGTGTATGGTGGAAACATTATTGTGGCCCTTGTGTTAACAAAAGTATGTCAGCCGTAGCTAAAGACTCCAAAGGTTGAGCTTATGTATGTCACAGCTTGAGAAGTTGATAAATTCATGATGAAATGATAACTGAATCCTGGCGATTTAACACAACAATACGAGGGGTTTCACTCTCTTCCTTCCAACCGCCCTCCCATATAGTGTTTTTTTGATCTTCCAAAAGGTCAGTCAATGAGCTTATCCTAGTTTAAGAGAATAATAATGGGCTGAATAGTGGTAAATACATATAATAATATATCTGAAATAATATGTAATGTGTAAACAACTTTAATGAGCCGCGGTAATGTAGTGGCTAGACGCTCGCTTGTGGATCCGAAGGTCGTGGGTTTAAATCAGAAAGGTGCTGGACTTTAAAAAAAAATACCCTGGCTTCCAGATCGACTCAGTCTTGAGTGGGTACCAGGGACTTTTCTGTAAAGTAAAGGAGGCGGTGTGATGCTAACCATATCCACTGACCGTGTTCTTATTGGTCTATGAATTGTTTTCAGAACCTTATGCCCAATACGTCCGAAAACGTGGAAAGAAGTCCTTTACTTCATAAACAACTTTCAAAGAGAATATATATAAACATCGTTTAAAAGGTGGGGGAGGAGGTGGAAGAGGGGGGGGGGGCGCAGCTTGGCGTCCACACAAACTTATTAAAGAAAGGGGGGAGGGGAGAGGTATAATCATGTTATAACATCTGAAAACATTATTAGAAAAAGGAAACACTGAGGCATGGCTAGAAAATATTTATCCTCTTCTTCTTCTTCTTCTTCTTCTTCTTCTTCTTCTTCTTCTTCTTCTTCTTCTTCTTCTTCTTCTTCTTCTTCTTCTTCTTCTTCTTCTTCTTCTTCTTCTTCTTCTTCTTCTTCTTCTTCTTCTTCTTGTCCTCCTCCTTCTCCTTCTCCTCCTCCTTCTTCTTCTTCTTCTTCTTATTCCTTCTTCTTCTTCTTCTTATTCCTTCTTCTTCTTCTTCTTCTTCTTCTTCTTCTTCTTCTTCTTCTTCTTCTTCTTCTTCTTCTTCTTCTTCTTCTTCTTCTTCTTCTTTTTCTTCTTTTTCTTTCTTTCTTTCTTTCTTTCTTTCTTTCTTTCTTTCTTTCTTTCTTTCTTTCTTTCTTTCTTTCTTTCTTTCTTTCTTTCTTTCTTTCTTTTTCTTCTTCTTCTTCTTCTTCTTCTTCTTCTTCTTCTTCTTCTTCTTCTTCTTCTTCTTCTTCTTCTTCTTCTTCTTCTTCTTCTTCTTCTTCTTCTTCTTCTTCTTCTTCTTCTTCTTCTTCTTCTTCTTCTTCTTCTTCTTCTTCTTCTTCTTCTTCTTCTTCTTCTTCTTCTTCTTCTTCTTCTTCTTCTTCTTCTTCTTCTTCTTCTTCTCTCTTCTTCTTCTTCTTCTTCTTCTTCTTCTTCTTTTCTTCTTCTTCTTCTTCTTCTTCTTCTTCTTCTTCTTCTTCTTCTTCTTCTTCTTCTCTTCTTCTTCTTCTTCTTCTTCTTCTTCTTCTTCTTCTTCTTCTTCTTCTTCTTCTTCTTCTTCTTCTTCTTCTTCTTTTTCTTCTTCTACTACTACTACTACTACTACTACTACTACTACTACTACTACTACTACTACTACTACTACTACTACTACTACTACTACTACTACTACTACTACTACTACTACTGCTGCTGCTGCTACTGCTACTACTACTACTACTACTACTACTACTACTACTACTACTACTACTACTACTGCTGCTGCTGCTGCTGCTGCTGCTACTACTACTACTACTACTACTGCTGCTGCTGCTGCTGCTACTACTACTACTACTACTACTACTACTACTACTACTACTACTACTGCTGCTGCTGCTGCTGCTGCTGCTGCTGCTGCTGCTGCTGCTGCTGCTATTACTACTATTAGTACTACTACTACTTCTACTACTACTTCTACTACTATTTCCTCCTTTGTTGCCGCTGCTTCTGCTTCTTCTTCTTCGTATATTTTTTCTGCTTTCTTCCTTTAAAGAACGGTATGCACGTTGTTTTGTGGTTTAAAGCTAATGTGCGATGTCTGCAGTTTTGAGGCCCTACTTTTTTCTTTTCTCTAGATGAATAATCTTAGAATGGATTCTGTCAAGTCGATTTCACTTTTAAAATCTAATATCAAATATTTCACACGCAGTCAATTTTATGGAAATATGATGGAAAATAAAGGCATTCTTAAAAAGAACAGGAAATCAGAATATTATAAATGAAACACATTTTAAATGACACTTAATGTTAGGAGAGGTTTCCTCGTTTCAGAAGATTAAAATATGGAGGTGTCCTCAATTTGGAAGATCAAAAAATGGAAGCGTCCTCATTTCGGAAGATCAAAATATGGAAGTATCCTCATTTTGAAAGATAAAAAAAAAATGCAATTTATACTTATTTCGGAAAATTAAAATATGGAAGCGTCCTCATTTCGGAAGATCAAAATATGCAATTGTACTTCATTTCGGAATATCAAAATATGCAAGGGTCCTCATTTCGGAAGAGCAAAATATGGAAGTGTCCGCATTTCGAAAGATCAAAATATGCAAGCGTCCTCATTTCGGAAGATCAAAATATGGAAGTGCGCTCATTTCGAAAGATACAAATATGCGAGCGTCCTCATTTCGGAAGATTAAAATATGGAAGTGTCCTCATTTCGGAAGATCAAAATATGGAAGCGTCCTCATTTCGGAAGATGAACATATAGCAACCCTCCAGTGGAGCCATTCAACGTATCAGTGACACTATGGAAGTGTATCAGAAGTTAAAAACAATCTTTGTATGTCCACTAACAACTGCATCCTGATGCAGTCACAGATTCGATTGGCCGGCCATATTGTTCGAATGCCTGACCATCTGCTCCCTAAAATAATATTCTACTGCGAGAGACGGGAAGGTCGACGTTCTCATGGGAGGCAGAAAAGCGCTTCAAGGACACACTTAAGGTATCATTGAAAGCCCTTAGTATAAACACTGACAACTGGAAGGCTGCAGCACAAGACCGTTCTTTATGCTGAACATATATCCGAAATGTTGAGATGATCTGCAAGACATTTAGAACAAGGGCAGCTGATCAGCAAAGACAGGCCATAAAAAGCCGTCAAAAAGGCCCTTTGTCTGACACTGTGCCCTGCCCTCATTGTTGTAGACTCTACTAAGCACGCATTGGACTAAGTCACCGCTGGACTCATAAACATTCAACTGCAGTTTCATGACGGATAAAAGAAAAAGTGGCCCTCATCACTTGTCATTCTGAAGACATCCCGTCCTTTTTAGGATGGAATTTTTCGTTATTTGAAGCCTTACGCTGGCTCTAGCCAGGGGCCGCAATATAGTCTGGCCATAAATATGGCATAAAGGCTGAACGCGTTTTCTGGACTCTCTCCACGGTGATCCTCACCAACATAGTGGCGCGTTGTGTCATCGGGTGTTTATCGCTTGTGTGATGTCTTGGTGGGGTAGAAAATCAGTCAGCCAGTCTTCACTTATGATAAACGAACGAACGAACAACTGCTGTGACTAGCCGATATTTATCTTCAGACCATTAAGCATTGCAAATAGTTGCAGATGACTCCAGCAGTTGTACAAACAGCGATCATTTAGTTTGTAGTTTTATAATTTATGGGTAAAATAATTAGTATCAGGTGCTTTACAAACTGCATCCCAACACGATATCCTGAGCGCGAAGCAAACTTTGTAACTGCTGTCACAGAGACCACTAAAGGGTGTGACGAAAATACACACCTGTGAACGCGTATGTATATAAGAAGGTATGTATGTAAGTGGGTATGTAGGTAGGCAGGTAGGTTTATGGGCAATTAGGTGAATACGTCGTTCCTTCTGTCCTTAAATATGTAGGAATGAAGACTGTAAATTTTAACAACACAAGATCATACAGTAGTGAGTCTTCTCAAATAAGGGCGAAGAACCAATGTTTGTTTTGTGCATGTTAAATTACATTTGAAAAAAATCTGCCTATGATAATTGTATTTATATTATACTGGGTTAGATTTACGCAGGTTTAGATCCTCCCTTTCGGTTTCTGTAGCTTAGAAACTATCAACAACGTTTTATAATTCCGACATCTTTAATGCAGCTGCAGACGCTTTGAAAGTAAACCAATTGATTTGATTTTGAGACAGACTTGAGCGTCGTTTATTCAAGCAGATTTCCTATTTCAAGCCACAAACAGTTAAGAAATGCTGGGATTGGTTTGCGAATCCTCAGGGGAATATGCAAAAAAGCTTTATGTCGTGGCCTGTGTTACATAGTTCGGGCCTTGTGTCGAGATTCTGTTTGCATAAATCACGACAAAAATATACGTTTCGACCCCTTGAAGTCTCCCCCCCCCCTCCCCCCCCCCCGCCCCAACCCCATCCTTTTTTTCTCATTTTGTTTTTCCTTACTGTAAGGGGTTAATTAAGGTAACGTGTATAGAAAAAGACAAATGTAAAGGGCTCTTTTCCGCGTTTTTTATCGTTTTGGGTTTATAGTGGTAGGTAGATCTACATTTTATAGGCCGATCGACACTCACTGAGTGATGTGGTCAACATTACGCTGACGGCCTTTACTTCCAGAGACCTTTTCCTGGTATCCCTTTAAGGCTGAGTCGACTCACACTTTTCCTCTTATTCATCAACGATCTGTTTGCTGAGATACCCAATGGAATCAACATGGCAATGTATGCCAACGACCTGGTACTGTGGTGCACCAATGAACATGCAACGATAGCCACAAGAACACTACAGCGGGCTACATATGCACTTGAGGCGAATAGATGGTGTGTCAGCATCAACACAGACAAATGTAGCACCACACTCCTCACTCTCTCCCCAAAGCAAAAAGCCAGCAACATCAAAATAAACGGAATACCCCTAAGAGATGATAAAGAGCCCACGTACCTCGGAGTCACATTTGATGACAGGTTGACATGGAGAAAACATATCAACAAGGCAGCAACCAAAGCCAGGAGGAAGACAGCCATACTTAGAAAACTAAGTGCACCTACATGGGGAGCCAGTGAAAAAATAATAAAGTATACTAGTCAAGCATACAACCACACTTAGAATATGAGTCAACTGCACGGTGTTCAGCATCTAGTACCACATTAAAGGAGTTGGACAAAATGAACATTCAAGCGCTCAGAGTCATCACAGGAGGGATGAAATCAACCCCCATATTAGAAATGGAGAAAGCTGGGAAAACACTGGCACTGAGAGAACGCAGAGATACAAAGCTGCAAATACAAGCTGAAAATTTCCTCAGTATGCCATGTAACCCGATGAAAAATATATTTCAGAACCTAGCCTTGGGATGGTTAAAAAGAAGCAGCTTTATACACCAAGCAAAAAAGAATATGTAGACAAACTACTGACCTTCCAGAAACTGGTTGTTCACTTAAAAGTATTCCAGAACAAATCCCATGGAGAGAAAAATGCATACTAATGGTATAAATCCAGACAAATGTGAAAGGGATATTTAACAAGAAAGAGCAAGATAGTGTACAACGCAGAATGACCTATTGACAAAAAATCACCAGAACAATGGGTCAGAGTCTATACAGATGGGTCCGCACAAAGTACATTTAGAAATGGTGGTGCTGGAGTGTGCATAGAATTCCCATATGGTACTAGGGATAAGTCCAGCGTACCAACCGGAAAGTACTGCCATAACTATGATGCAGAAACTCAGACTGTCAAGATAGCAACAGAGAAACTGCTAAATAACAATCTTGGCTCACAGTATGTGGTAATGCTGACAGATGCAAAATCTTGTTTTAAAGAACTCCAGTCTAAGGAACTACCAGAATTGCAAACACTGCTGACACAACTTAACCTTCAGGGAAGAGTCGTAATGCAGTGGATACCGTCTCATTGTGGGATGCCTGGAAACGAGAAAGCTGATCAACTGGCAGGGAAAGGTGCGACAGAAGGGCAGCCGAATGTACCAGTCACATACCACCAAAAGAAAAGAATCATTAAATCGACCAGGAAACCACCAGCCCAAGCACAAGACGACTATTTTATTATGGACAGATGAGAACAAGTCATTATTCTCCGCCTCAGAACAGGGCACAACTGATTACGTAACCACATGTACACACAATTCAAGATAGGCGTATCAGCCATGTGCACCTGTGGAAAGGTTACCCAAACAGCAGAGCATGTACTCCAGGACTGCACCGAATTTTACACATTAAGGCAAACCTTTTGATCAGAAAGAGCAACAGTTGAACGTAAAATCTATGGACCACTGAATGAACTAACAACGACAGTGACATTTATACAAGAGACAAAATTGCTGATATAGACAACTTATTTCAGGCGAACGAAAGAAGAAGAAGAAGAAGAAGAAGAAGAAGAAGAAGAAGAAGAAGAAGAAGAAGAAGAAGAAGAAGAAGAAGAAGAAGAAGAAGAAGAAGAAGAAGAAGAAGAAGAAGAAGAAGAAGAAGAAGAAGAAGAAGAAGAAGAAAGAAGGAAGAAGAAGAAGAAGAAGAAGAAGAAGAAGAAGAAGAAGAAGAAGAAGAAGAAGAAAAAAAAGTGCTGAGTCGACGATAGAACCAAATTGTAATTTTGGAAAAAAGTCCCGCTGCGTTTGGATTTGACCTCACGACATTCGGATCCACATGCGAGTGTCTAGCCGTTACACTATGGCGGCTCCCGTATAGTTCTCGTTTTTAAAGTATGTGTTTATAAAATGTTCTAGTTTTACAGATCCCAAGTTTCTAAATCCCAGTCTATGGCGCCATAAAAAAAATTTTTTTTATTTTTCAATATTTTGTTTTTAGTAAGAAGACAGATTAAACGTCACAGGATTCACTGCAAATTCTCTCAACAGTCACACACAAAAAATGAAATTAAGCTAAATACAAATGTAATATCTGAATTTGAAGTGATAAAAAACAATCAATGAAAGGGAGGAAAAAAATCACACCAAAACTACTGAGTACCTGGGGAGATCTAAAAGAATCAAAGCACCCCTTACTGAGAAGCTGAGTGTCGATTGAAGTAGAAGAGGATGTAATGAACAGCATAGGGCCTAAGACATAGGACAAGAAAAGTGATGAAAAACGAAGTGAAACTATTCAAGCGAGTGTTAAACCAAAGACAAGTAGTAGTCACTTTTATGTTTAGAATTCATATTCCAGACAAAGTTCGTCTCGACTTCGCTGATCTGAGAAAAATCGTCATTTCCAAGTTCGTAAGTTGGCGTCTGGGCTTGGGCGGTGACCATCCCGCTTTGTCATACCGTGATGTAGAGTTTGATTCCAGCTGCAAACGGTTTGACAGAGGACCGCCCTGTGTCAGTTTCAACAGTGGTATTGAGAGCCGACAGAGAGGGCACTGGTAAACTACTGAACACAACATTGCCAGGTGAAGCCACAAAACAACCATGAACATACTGAACACAACATTGCCAGGTGAAACCACAAAACAACTATGAACATACTGAACACAACATTGCCAGGTGAAACCACAAAACAACCATGAACATACTGAACACAACATTGCCAGGTGAAACCACAAAACAACCATGAACATACTGAAAGTAAAAATGATAGTGAAATCACAAAACAGCCATGAACATACTGAACACAACATTGCCAGGTGAAATCACAAAACAGCCATGAACATACTGAATACAACGTTGCCTAGTGAAATCACAAAACAACCATGAACATACTGAACGTAAAAATGATAGTGAAATCACAAAACAACCATGAAAATACTGAACGTAAAAATGATAGTGAAATCACAAAACAACCATGAACATACTGAACGTAAAAATGATAGTGAAATCACAAAACAACCATGAACATACTGAACGTAAAAATGATAGTGAAATCACAAAACTACCATGAACATACTGAACGTAAAAATGATAGTGAAACAGAGTCCCTTACTAACTCTACTGTCATTTCTATTCATACATAGTTCAACTTTTTAATTTGGATCTATCCATCCATTTATGAAAAACAAAACAAAAATCGACCACGTGCAATCTGCTGCGACCATTATTGGTTATAATCATGGTCTTGTTTCTCTGTGCCGATTATGCTGGCCAGGAAATGTTAATTGCACCAAAACTAGTGGTTTGGACCCATATGCTAGTACCTAGTGAAGCAGTTCCTTATTATAAAGACCTGGCGAGTTGATACAAATATATATGTGGGTGACATGTATGTGAGGGGCAGTGCGGTGGGAAAGGGGGCGTCAGTGCGGTGGGAAAGGGGGCGTCAGTGCGATGGGGTGAGATGTAGTGAGTTGATGAGGCTTAAACCTACACGGAAAGGCGTCTCATGGAAAAGTTGGTAAATCAGCAATGAGTCTTTTCTCGGTCTTCTATGTATCACTTCAGAAATCTTTTTGGAGACTGCATTTCTAGTGGCTGCTGTTGGCTTCGGCGTCTCTGTCAAATTCCATATGCATTTACTAAGTGTGCATATTTCTGGACTGAGCCACGACTAACTGTTCACCAGTTTTTCTTTCAGATAGGACAGCAAGGGATATTTCATTTGATTTTCACTGGCACAGAAATGGAGCAAGTACGGGGAAACCCGATTGCGGTGAAGTTAAACCTCGACTAAGAGTAAGTAAAGTGCACAAGGCTGGGGAGCTGGCGAGACGCCAGGTGTATTTCATGCAGACTGTCATGAGTGATATTCTGCAAAGGACTGCTACGTGAGGGCGATTTCTTATTGAAAATATGCTTTCGGAAAATGCTGACGGCAGGTAAGCAAGAGGTAGACATCGATACATGTCAGCGGGTAACATGAGAGGGGGGTGAACAACAGTTAGGTAAACTTCACAACCAACAGTGAGAAACAACATTGATAATATATACTTCCTAACCTTAACTTAGAAGGCGGCATGTGCTTGACAAAGTCAGTAAATATCTCTGATTATTATCCATGACCTATCAGTTAAATATCAGAATGATAGAATAATAAAGCAGGCAGTCCTCCTTGAGACATATTAAAGTCGTAAATTGATTAGAAAAACCAGAAGTACACTGTATTTTTCAGACATTTTATGAGAGCAAATGGCCTTAAGAACCTGGTAACAACTAGCAAGATGGATGGAAAAAGAGTTTGAGGAAGGCAAAGCGATAAATACCTTGGGGCTTGGCTAAATGGAAACGGCGAGACAATAACACTAACCTGATCCGTGATTGTAGTGATCATAGGAGATGGTGAAACATTACAACCTCTGCTTATCAGAACATGATGATGATCCATATTCGGCACCCACGTTTTGGTAAATATCTGTGAGGCTGGTGATGAGGCTGGAGAAATTGCGAAACCTATTTTACACAACGATTTTATTCATAATTTCAGCCACTTTTCTTCCACATCTGTGTTTTCTAGTATTACGGGAGCCTGTCTTCAGAAATCTGACAGATAATTTGCCTTTCCTAAATTTTCTCATAAGGAAATAGCGGAGCAGAGAAAAAAAAAGAGAAATAGTTTGCTACTGGAATAAAGAAATCAAAATAGATTACATCTGTGATATAGAAATTGAAAGCTGAGACACATGAAGAAGAAAATGTTGTGTTTAAACTGAAAATTACAGTTGCGACAGCTTTCAGTTTATATTGCCTAGGTTTAACATTACCTACGCACAGACAGCACTGCAGGTTACTCTGTAACCAAAGGTCGCTCTGTATGTCATTTTTACACGGTTGAACGGATTATCTGAGATTTTCAATCAGACTGAAGCGGCCGGTAATATGTAGTCTATCTTTCAACTTCGTTGCGAACCGGCTACTCTACAATTGCTCCGTTCCTGTGCCAGTCAAAACCATTCAAATTTATTTCACTTTTCCAGGTGAAAAGTAGTGAACAAACAATTCGTCTTAGAAAAGCCGAGAAACAAGCATAGACAGTCTACATAAGCCAGTCGCTACATAAGCCAACACCAAGAGTGGGAAGCACGAATTGCAATTTGTTGTTAATGAAAGTAGTCAGTCAGGAAAATCTAGCAGTACACAAGTAAAATTATTGCATTAAGCACATCACCAGTGTGAAAGCAAACCGATCACCGGTCGTTTTCTCAATTTCACGACAAACTGTTACGAAGACAGAAGAACAGTATACCACACTAAAAACACAAATCACAGTGCCGCACTAAGCACTAAACTCAGTAACTATGGTAACGAAATCTTGGACTCCAGTCCATTTGTGAAAACACTTATTCCCAAGATGGTAGTGCTTGAGTGAACTAATATTTCACGAGCGGAATGTCATTTTCTCAGGAATTTCAATGCGAAAGACAGATCGTGGGGAAACATTTCATCCAAGACACAGGGGGAGGTGCTTGAGACTGCACTTGAAACCATCGACCTGATTTCTACAAACAATGGCTGCCTCAAAGGATGGTAAGTCGACTCGACCAGACGATGAGGACAGTGTTATTGACCTGGCTCTGGTTTCTCCTTCACCCATCTCTGGATGAAGATGGGGTGTCCTAGAGTGCCATAGCAGCGACCACTAACCATGCATCATATTGCTAGAGAAACGAAGACGCAAAAGCCAAAGGTCCAGACTTTCAAGTATGACAGCGTATGACATGATATCGTGGGTAAAATAAGGCGGGATAAGCGCAGATTTAAAACTACAAAAAAAGAAAAGCTACATCAACCCCCTTGGTGGAATTATAAAAGGTAAAAAAAAAGTCGGAAGGTGTTAACCAGCGTCACTGCACACATTTTGAACCAAAAGTGCTCTGCCACCAGTACAGACAGCTGATAAGAAATTGTCCCCCTGTGTCGCCGTCTGCATGCAACTCCGTAGCTACAGCGACGTTTCTCCATTTACCCCAGAGTGTCAACTCTGGTACCCATTTCCTAGAGGCTGGGTGAACCCCGGGAACCACCCGGTTTCGAACACCAGCCATGGGCTGCAGCGAGTCGCAGCTTGATTTAAAAGCGAGTTTCCTAACCACTGCGCTAACACGGCCCCTTGTTTGAATTATGTAGTGGAAGAAGCATGGTCGGATAAGCGTTGTGATGTAAAGAAATGGCAACATATCAGAAACAAAAACAGCCTAGAAATATCCTGCATATGAAAATTTATATTGTCTCAAAAGTGGGCTGTTTTAGAAAAAAGCTGGTTAAGGTGGTTAAAAAAGTGTGAAGTGGACAGAGTTGTATCACACAACAGATTACTGTTCAAACAAAGAAAGGTGGACCTACCATGCAGCAGTTTTTGCCGATAATGTGTATTAAGGTTTTTATCCCGGCATTCAAACATGCGCTGCAGCAACTGATCTTGAGGACGCATACAACAGAGTATACCCTTGGACGTTTTGTTTTTTCAGCTTTTCTAATTAGCTGCAGATCTCTTTCAACGAAAAGTAGTTTTTAGATATGACAGTTAGACTTTTGAACATACAACAATACACCCCAACTTGTTACGGATATCAAAATTACCTTTCTTGTTTTTTATCATGTTTTATGTTTTATTAATTTTTTTTTTAACAAGTAAAAAAGTATCCACGTTCGATCAGCTCCAGTGGATCTTTGTGCCGAAGCCAGCTCTGTGTTATCTTTACACATATACACACACACAGACAAACACATCAATATGGTTGCCTCTTTGCAAGAAGCGCCCCCCCCCTCGTGTTTTCTCTGTGTTATCTCTATGTGTGTGTTAGTGTATGTGTGTGTGTATATATATATATATATATATATATATATTTATATATACATATACATATGAAATTGCTGAATTAGATAATGGCTTAGTTTCACTATTCTACACTCTGGTAATCGATTGTCAATTCGTCCTTATCCAATACGATACACCGGAAATGGCTATACACACGTTCTTCAGCAGGACAGAAACATTAATTATACATGTCCTAGGGCAATAAAATATTCATTAGGAATTCTAACAGAAGCTTTAATCGACTGGAATGTGTAATCACGGAGGAAATAAGGAGAATTATTGAAGAGGTCTTTAAAAAAAAGGCCTTTCCGGATATCCTCTTTCATAGTGCCTAACACAACATCCCTTTTTTATGTTTGAAACAAAAACATGTTTCATACCCAGATGTTTCTCACTGTTCCCGGGCCATTTCCGCTTTCTTCTGTGTTGTAGACAGCCAGGCGTATGACACTGTTAGGAGAAAATGATATTCTCTTCATTATCTCCCTTGGACATCCCAACCTATGATCAGAGCCCTACGTTGTTGTTGATAGCTAGTTCCAGACCTTCTGTCGCCTACACACCCCGGCATATGATTATCTGTCTATTGGTGATTGAGTCGTGAGTGTCAAAGAAGTTAAAGCGTCATCCCCTAATTTGAAAAAATCGTGTTCTAATCCAGTTGAGGACCTTTCCTCGTCAGTTGAATACCCTTTGTATACCAAATTTATGTGTGTGTAAAACTAGAGCTTTCGGACCGGATGACAAGTGTCTAGCTACTGAGATGTCGTCATGCCCAGAATTAATACCTTAGTCATTCCCTTGTGGGATGCAATTTTTCGTTATTTTGAATCTCTACCCTGGCTCTTGCTAGGGGCCGCAAAATAGCCCGGCCATTAATATGGCCTAAAGGCTTAACACAATTTCCGGGACCTCTCCACAGGTGATCCTCATCCGCATAGTGGCACTTTGTGTCATCTGGGTGTTTATCGCTTCTGTGATGTCCTGGTGGGGTAAAAGTAGTACTGCTACTAATTCCCAGTTTTTATTATCACAAGTCCGTCCCCATGTGGAAAGCAAACAGGTTTTTTTTTTTTCTTTGAAGCATCACCCCAGTTGTGGTCGGGGGCTCTAATTATAATAATCCTACTGGTTGAACAGGGTTTCTGTCATCTGCTCCCGGGTGCTCCTCATCCGAATGGTTGCACTTTGAATCACCGGGTGTTAATCGCTCGGTGGGATCTACTGGTGAATGACACGTCAGTCAGCCAGGTTACCTCTGTGGATGTGTATGTATGTGTATCAGCTGTGCCCGACTTCAATAATAAATAGGAAAAAAAAAGTAATACTAGCCAAACACACATTAATATTATATTTAATCTTGGTATTCTCGGTTTTAGCCTCTTAACAAAAGGGTCACCGCAGTGTTGCTCCGCTTCCAACGAAAAACGCATGAAGTCCACAGAAGTCCACAGTCCCTTGTCGAAAAATTGCCGCAGACTGCAGTCTCAGCATATCCGCTAGAATACACGTGCATTAAAAGCACAAGGCAGCTATCAGAAGTGCTAATACAAACAGTCCGATTCTAAAATGCAGTTCATCATTGAATGGAACACAGGTCAGTGGTTGCTCCGGCGATTAATGTTTATCTCACAAGGCACCACCCGTTCTATGCAACAGGCGACTCGCCATTTTCTGAATCTAAAGTTTACAACACCATGTATGTCACAGCTGAGAACGATTCCAAATGACATCCTCAGCTCAAGGTGTCGCGCCATGCACTCAACTCAGTAGCTGGGCGACAGGACTATATTCTTTCAGTCTATAAATAGAGGAAAATGCAACGCAAACTGACTGTCAGGAGCAAACAATTGCCACGATCAAAAACAACGTGTCTATTTTAAATTTTATTATGCGTAATAATAATGTAGACCTACTATTATAAAATATATTACTTGTTTTCCGAGAAGTTTAGAACCTATCGAGACATAGTTTATGTTTTCAACAATATGTGTTCAGATATATATATATATATAATTGAGTGTTAATTGAATTACAACATATTTTTAAAAGACCTACATTATTTGCGTGAAATTATTTCATCAGAAATCAGAAATATTCACTTCATGGTCCTTAGGAAAAAATTCATTTAGAAAACAAAATTTAATAAAAAGGAGAAGAAGAAGAAGAAAAGCCAAACGACTCCTCTCACATAGATGGAACTCTTTCCATGTGATGCTAGACTAGTCGTCTTCAATCTTTTTCAGGTCGCGCCCCCTTGAGTATATGGCAAGAATCCCCCCCCCCCCCCCCGCCATCCATGAGTATATAGCAAGACCCCCCCCCCCCCCCCATCCTTTACGCCCTACTTGAGTATATGGCAAGACCACCAAGCTCTCTTTCTTGAGTATATAGCAAGACCTGCAAGACCTCCTTAAGTATATGGCAAGACCCCTACGCCCTCCTTGAGTATATGGCAAGACCCCTACGCCCTCCTTGAGTATATGGCAAGACCCCCATGCCCTCCATCAGTATATGGCAAGACTCCCATGCCCTCCATGAGTATATGGCAAGACCCTCATGCCCTCCATGAGTATATGGCAAGACCCTCATGCCCTCCATGAGTATATGGCAAGACTCCCATGTCCTCCATGAGTATATGGCAAGAACCCCATGTCCTCCATGATTATATGGCAAGACCCTCCCCCCCCCCCCCCAGCCCTGCTTGAGTATATGGCTAGACCCCCACACCCTCCTCTTTGAGTACATGGCAAGATCACCCCTCCCCCCCCCCACGCTCTCTTTGAGTTTATGACTAGACCCCCACGCCATCCGTAAGTATATGGCAAGACACCCCACGCCGACCTTGAGTATATGGCAAGACCCCCACGCCCTCCATGAGTATATGGCAAGACCCCCACGCCCTCCATGAGTATATGGCAAGACCCCCACGCCCTCCATGAGTATATGGCAAGACCCCCACGCCCTCCATGAGTATATGGCAAGACCCCCACGCCCTCCATGAGTATATGGCAAGACCCCCACGCCCTCCATGAGTATATGGCAAGACCCTCACGCCCTCCATGAGTATATGGCAAGACCCCCACGCCCTCCATGAGTATATGGCAAGACCCCCACGCCCTCCATGAGTATATGGCAAGACATCCACGCCGTCCGTGAGTATATGGCAAGACCCCCACGCCCTCAATGAGTATATGGCAAGACATCCACGCCGTCCGTGAGTATATGGCAAGACCCCCACGCCCTCCATGAGTATATGGCAAGACCCCCACGCCCTCAATGAGTATATGGCAAGACATCCACGCTGTCCGTGAGTATATGGCAAGACACCCCAAGCCGACATTGAGTATATGGCAAGAACCCAACGCCCCTCCCCTTAGTATCGTATAAGACCCCCCACACCCACTCGAGTATATGGCACCCAACCCGATAAACATAACATTTTTTTTTTTTTTTTAAGGAAGTCAATAGATTCCACTACAAGTGAAACAGACAGTATGGGAGATACGTTTTTCTCAGAATATGTTTCTAATTTTTAAATACGTATGTTATTTTACTGATTATATTTGTAAAATTAGATATACAAACTGCTTATGAAAACAAACAAAAAAATGAATGTCCTTAGCTTTTGTTACATAAAAAGTTTTTTTATTTTTTGTATTTTAACTTTTTATAATATTATTTATAAATAATTTTGAAAAAATAAATATAACTGATTATTACAAATACAAAATTGCTTGACCCCCTTCCTTCCCCATGAAACCTCTTCAGACGACCGCCCCCCCCCCCCTTCCTTTTAACCAGAGGACAGCTCCTGACACCCCCCCCCCCCCCCCCCCCATGTTGGCGACTACTACGCTAGATTAATATTTATGTACTTGATTCATCCTTCCGTGTTGCGATATGGTTACCACCCCAGCCTTTGACTTTACTTTCCAAGAAATTTCCCGGCAGTGACTTTAAGCTGGGTCAACCTGGAAATCATCTTACATTAAAAAATAATAATAATAAAAAACTTTATGTGAATTCGAACCCATGACACTGAAATCGACAGGCAAATGACTAGTTAAATAGCTTTAGCAGCTCCTAGCTCCCAGTTGGGGGAAAAAAACAACAACAAGGAACTGTTTCTATGTCGATCGCAAGTAAGACACATGATGGTTAGTTGCGTAGGATCAGGACGTTGCAGAACCAACACCAACATGTTGTGTTGTTTTTCTAGGCAAATTTACGTCCAGTAGTTTGCCATTGCTTTTTGGACGATCGGCTTTCTTGAGACCACTGTCAAAACCAACGCGAGGCGCATGACCTGCAGCTGGGTTTGAGCCCAGCATCTCGGCATTACGAAGCGTTCGCATCGACTTAGCCACAGAGCCGACGAGACACATGATGCTAAGCTCAAAAATGTATTGGCATTTTGTAGATGATGTGTTCAATATCGGGCAGGCCGTCGTTTCTTCCCAGGACATTACTTCACATCCAGTTTAGGATTTGTCGACAGGGGATCTAACCTAAATTTTAATAGCCCCGACCACTTCCCATTGCGTGTGTCTAGCTAATTGTCTGTGTGGGGCCTGGCACTTCAGACTAATGCCAAGATCCGTTGAAATCGTCTCCCTTCTTCGTCAATACAGAATATTTCATAATCTGTGTCTGTCTAGATGTTGTCATCTCAATGCCCGGTTTGTGTTTTAATTGAATACGGTCAGCAATTTTATACAGGAGGCGGTTCAATATTAATTTGGGACCATAAAAATTTGATTTTTGTGTGCGTGCGCGCGAGTATGTATGTATGTGTATACGCGCGCATGTGAAGATGAGTGTTTGTATGTGTGCGTGGTGTATGTGTGCGTGTACATGAGTGTGTATGGTGTGTTTGTGTGCGTGCGTGCATGTGTGTGTGTGTGTGTGTGTGTGTGCGCGCGCGCGTATAAAATGCACAGACAGGTTTTTTATTGTATTCAGTTCAGAACTGCTTAAGCAGAAATGCACCTCCAAAATGTGCCCTCTGTGTACATTTTGCACCGCACTCATCTTCCGTCGCATTCTGCCATTTGTCTTTTCTCCTTGTTTACCTCTTTCATGACCTTCCCGATTATTAACATTCTCTAGATTGTCTTGTTTCTTAACGAGATCAACAATTTACGCAATGATGGCCGTCTTATCTTGATTCGGAAAATCAATGATCTTTGTGAATTAGTACTTGGATGTTCCTTTGATGTAGTAATCTCTCAGACTGTTACTATCCAAGCACTACTAAAAGCAAATTACCAAAGATTGTGTATTAGGAAATGAAATATTTCGCGCACCGAAAACATTACAAGAAGCAGAACTTTGTGACAAGCGTGAAGATTAAGGATATACTTGAGACAGACTAGAAGATTTTAAAATGCCGGGACAGACGACTACTAGCTTTCGAACTTCTTAGGAACACAGGGAGCAGAAAAACCACCAGTGCAGACCGGCGTGGAACGTGATAAGGGAGATGACAAAAAAGACAAACTGGCAATCTGAGATTTAACTAATGTACCTATAGATTAGGGGTTCCCAACCTGGGGTGTGGGCGCCTAAATGTGGTGTGGGGGGCGCGATGAGGTTTTAAGCGGAGGGGGCTTTAAGATGTTTTGAAATTGAGTGCATTTAAATGTTAATTATTCATTATATTATTTTAATTTTTTTTTTTTTTTTTTTTTTGCATTCAATTATCAATAAAATAATTTTAAAAAATTTAACTATTTATAAAACTAAAAAAAATTTATGTTGTTTTTATAAGCAGTTTGAATATCTACAGTTAAAATTTAACTAAGATGATAACAAAGGCATTTCATTACACTTTAAGAACACATTCTGACCAAAAACGTGTCTCCCTACTGTCTGTTTCTCTTGTTGCGGAATCTTTTGCCATGCTCTGTTTAATCACATTTGGTTTTGTCGGTGTGGGAGGGTGGAATCTTGCCAGATACTCATTGATGGGGGTCTTGTCATATGCGTGCTGGAGGTCTCGGGTTCAAAAGAATGCTGTGACTTTTTTTTTACGTGGACTTCTAGTAACTTCCCCTTTTCTCTGGGTAGAAATATCGAACGTCTGTGTGTATTGTTGTGCGCGTAAAAAATACTTTGGCAGTTGGAAATTGAAATGAGTAGCCTAATGTCACTGCCCGGGCAAAATTTGGAGTTATAAATCTAACACCCCCCCCCCCTTTTCTCCCTAAGTGTTTCAGGATCCTCGCTGATGCAACGGAGTTCGTGCACTGCGCTTAGGGTCTTCAGACCCGGGCTTGAGTTAGGAGTAGAAAGGAGCACTTTTACATCAGTGTGCCTTGATATCGATGAGTCGACTAATCTATCCAAGGCGTGGGGGGGAGGGGGGTGGAAAGGGGAAGAGGCGACCTGAAGCGGTTGTATACGACTGCTATAGACTGCCTGATCGAGGACTGACATTGAATATTTCCACCCACCTATTTCATTAGCCAATTGGTTTATTAGTTTACCTAACGGATCAACATCAATTTACACGGGTGTATCCCATAAGTGCTCCGTTCTACTTCTAACTCAAGCCTGAACCTGAAGAATCTCTGCGCAGTGTACGAATTCCGTTGCACAGTCTGGGATCCAGAAATACTTTGGTTAGATTTTTAATTTTAAATTGATAGAAGAATTGATAGTATAGTATGTAAAGGGGCCTTCTAAGCCTTTCAACGTATTGGGCATATAGGGTTAGACCCATTTTATTTATATCAATTAGTACTCAATGAAGTAAGCTGTTACATCCCGCCGACCGCTTCGAATTGGGCTCGGAGCTAAGATTATTTTTTTTAAACGTCCAGCTCCGTCAGGATCTGAACCCACGACATTCAGATCCGCAGGTGAGCATCTAGCCGCTACACTACGGCTACAAAAGTGGATAACATACACACGTTGTGTCACATCCCTGTTTTCGCTGACAGACTCGGAGTCTGTATTGAGAAATGGTTGGACCAGCTACGTACTTCTGACTAGCTAATTCAACAGAATGGATGAGGGTATCATGTGCGTGGACATTACTTTGATGTAGGTGTGCCTAAACTCCACAACGCTGACTGGGTGGCCTACTGGCTCGCCAGTAGACGACTTCGTCGCCGGTCGGGAACAGTATTTGGGTCTGTTTCTCTTGATCAACCTTACAGAAGTCCTTCCCAGGGCTCTTGGTGTCGTGCAATGCTAAGCCATTTTATATGGCGCACATAACCTGGTCACAATTATAACCT